>JAXQQM020081315.1:0-180294 GCA_034641835.2 Pinus albicaulis | reverse complement strand
ATATCGATATCAATTTTCTCCCAATCTTAGTAAGGTCGCGGCACGCCTCAGGTGAGAATCTCTACTCCTCGGAGCAAGGTAAAAATGCCAACGTGGTGCTAGAATATAGCGGAAATTATTGTTGGCCTCTAAGCCGAACCTGGGTCTTGCCTAAGAGACCTTTTCTTTGCCAACAAATGGTTCTGTTTCCGGGACTCGAAATTTCATTTGGGAGCTAGATCATGGTATCTCAAATATTCGAAAGAGAAATACGAAGCTGGTGGGATAACCACTTAGATCAGTTCATCACTTAGCAAGCAGAGCTGAGACAACAAAGGGAGAAAACAGTCAAAGATCTGGTTCTATTTTCTGAATATTCTAGTGATGTTTATGAGGTATTTTGGGGAAAGTTCCTAAAAGAACTCTACAACTGGTTGTGAAGGATCCAGACCAAAGTAACCAAAGGAAAGTCATGGAAGGTTGATCGCAAGTGGGTGCACAGAGATATGTTGGCCCTTCATCAGTTAAATACCGATTTGACCCAAGCTGTATATTATTGGGTGGAATCTACCTTGGACGGATACATAGTGGAGTTTGCAGCGGAGTGCTGCTAGTCCTTTTCGAGGGTAGAGGATATATTTAGATCTGGGTTACAGGGGAAGCTACTGAAGGAGATTCCATTGTGGATTAAAGCTTTGATGGTAGATGAAGGACTAATTGGGTTCCAAAAATTTGAGATGGAAGCGTAAAACTCTGGTGCTGGGGGAAGGGACTGGGGAAGAGATGCTACGAGAACAGTGAAAAAAGGGGAGTAGGAGTGTTGCACTGAAAATTTTCATCTTGACATTCTGCTATCTGTATGAGCTTATTATCACTCATACTTCCTCCTTTGCAAGTCTAACACATCAGTTCCTGATGTCAAGCCTTAAAAATAAGAGAAAAGTTCTAAAAAATCTCTTTAACTTTGGTATCACACTTTCTCTTTGTCTTGCTCCCTCGCGGTCTTTCGCTCAATGTTCACACCTACCCTCTTACCCCAACGCACTTAAAGAACCAGTTAAAAGATTAAAAAGGTGCAAGTAAACCATGCTCACTTTCAAGAAATTTTGTGGTTTTGAAGTGAATCTTTATGTATGGCACCACTTTTGGAGGTTCATGTATCCTTGACTTTTGAGCCAACTCCTTGATGAGAGGCTTATCCCTTTGAAGGAGGATTCTGTCCCTTCATAGTTGGAACTGAAACCTCCTCTTTTGCACTATAAAAAGAGGCATTGGGTAGCCTCAAAGGGAGTTCAAGCTTTAGAATTATTTGAGGTTAATTGCTATTGGGATTCAGACTCATTTAACTGAGATTTTGTAAGAAGAGATCACATACCTCTATCTGTCTCGGTTGGAAGAGTGCAAGGCTTGTCAGAGTAGAGGAGATTCCTGTTTCGGACCTCGAGAAGGCCTATTCAACATCAAGGCTAAGGTTGTAAGGTTTTCTTTATTCAAAGCTAATACAAATGAATTCATTTTTCTAAATAAGCTGTTAATTAACTGTTTATTTCATATATTCCTTGATCACTATGATAGGCATGATTTACAATATTTACTATATAGGTGCTATTTAATGTTTGCTTGTTTGTGACTGAAGCTCTATAAAGATAACTCCTTCAAGTGACTGAAGGACAACTACTGCGAACAAGCATTGGATCTACGGTAAGACCTTAACACATTTATAGTATTCTTTTGTAAATCACATATGTCTAGAGAAAGATAGGTTTATTAGGCTGTTTGTTGCTATATTACCTTTTGGTACTAGGGAGATCGATCTTATCTGCAAGATTGATTTATCTGGTCAACAAATTGGCGACTCCACTGGGGAAGGATTCTTGTTTTTTGGTTTTCCTTTGTTTTGACTTGAGAAAATGCTTTTTTTGGTTTTTAATTGGTGGATACTCACCTGGGTAGCTTAGGTTTACTTTGCTTTGAAAAGTTTTGAAGTCTTTTGTGTTTTTCTTGAACTTTTTTGGTGACCACACTTTGTTTTCCTACACAGTGAGGGATGTTTCGCACTTTCCTTGAAGTAACCAGTGCCTGGACCCTGTTAAAATTTTTGAAAAAATTCAGATTTCTTCTTCCAGTTTATGTTTAATTTGATTTAGGATTTCTAGTATCTACCCAGATCTGTATTGTTCCTGTCAAAAGCCTCTTGTGAGTGAGTTCCAACAGTATTTATGTTTTGAGTGATTTTCTATAAGTTTTGCATACTTGGATTGGTTTTCACTTGGTCTCTGTAGTGACTCAAAGATTGGAAGCTTGAAATACCTCAGATCACACTGGTATTTTTGTCTTCTTGATGAGTCTGAATTGGTTGTGAAATCCATCCTTTCTTGAGAAATAGATCTAGTTGTCTCTTTGCAAATATTTGAACAAACTTTGTTATAAGTTCTGAATTTCATTTTTACAAAAGGAAACATATCTGGATGTTTTTTGATTTGTTTGTTATTCTGGACAAATGAATCCTTAGTTTACTGAACAACTAAGTAAAACATTCTCAAAAAATTAAAGATTTTATTCAATTAGATTTTCAAAGTTTGTAGATTTCAAAATTAGTTTTTTGTAGTTTTGAGTGCCTTTTAGAACTTGTAGATTTCTTTTGAAGGAAAGTTGTTTTTGTAGTTTCGAGTCTTGAAAGTAAAAGGGATTTATTGTGAGCATTGATTATTTGTCTCGTTTTGAGTTCTTATTGAAAAGACAAAAATATTTTCTTTCATTTATTCTTCATGTTCAAAGAAAGAATTGTCCCTTAAAAAGAATTGCATTCTCGAACTCTTTCTTTAGCTAGAATTTCATTGAAAGAAAAACGAATTGTTCATCATTTTAGGTGCATTTTTTAGTGTGTTTTGAAGTCGAGTCTTCACACCATCAAAATTTCATTTCCATACCTATTGACTTAAAGAACAGCCCATAAAAACAATGCTTAATTAAAATTGAACGAGTAATCTTTTCTATTTCTAAGGCTCTTATCACCAATATAGCTTAGGCTAGTATCTTGGAGTAGGGAGTAATTAACTCTCCAAGATAGTAAAAACAAACAAGTATGTTTATTATAGTAGGAAACAAACTGTAAAAGGTGCAATAACAGTGAAGCTTCAGCGAGTTAATTGCTTAGGATCATGTCCGAATCCTTGAGACAATCAATTCTTGCTTGGTCAGCATAGCATCTCATGGACACATTCCGTAAACCTCAGATTAACCATTGTCGAGGAGCCTGGGGTCACTTGTTGGTAAACCTCGGATTTTCCACGTTGAGGATCCTTTAAGGGGATTGAGCTTAGTTAATCTGCCCTTGCGCATGGAATCGGATCATAGACTATTCCCCTAGTTGTATTTGTTACTATTGGTAACCTTAGTGTCCATAAGCTTAAGATTATTTCCTAAGGTGACGATGAAGGAAAGATCTCACTGTACCTGGAGCAGACGTCGACTAGACTCACTTGGACTCTCTGGGGGGATCTCTTCACTCGAGATGGTTTTTTGAAGAAACTTGTGCCAGTTTGTTTCATTAAGCAGGTTGTCGGGGTAATTGTTCCAACCGCCCTTTTTGTATTAAATTTCTACTAAGTTTGATTTCATCACCAACTAATGTTTTTAGTACGGGAAGTTACTATTTGTGTGTGGTTTGAACTCTTATATTTTTAGGCATGTGATTTAGTTGTTTGTTTCTTTAGAGACTTTAGGTGTTTTATTGAAATTTTCTTTGTTTGCGTGTGATTGATTAATATTTAATTGTGGCAGAATTACTGAGACAATCCCAGTGACTTCAGGGGAAGCCACCTGTGTATACACAAAGTCATATTGAAGGGTTGTGTGCTTTAGTATCATCTAGTAGCGGTAGAATTAGATCAATAGAAATCGGAAGTTCATCTATAGTTTTTCATCCTGATCATCAAATACCCACGACAGAATATATTCAAGAGCCGATTTCAGTTTCTGAAGTTACTGGAAGTATTTCTCCTTCCAGTGAACTAGCTGAAGAACCTGAAATTTCCGAGCTTGACACTGAACCTTCTATTTTGGAAACATCCTCAAGATTTATTACTCCAACTTCTAGGGATCCTCGTTCACCTAGGGTAAGAAATATTGTTACTGAAGATCTTCCACCTGGCCTCATTTCTATTGAAGAACTTGCCAGTCCAGACAAAGAGGTATCTCTTCCCGAATCCCCTCATTATTTGAATCTTAGGGAGCGTGAATCCATTTTCTACAGCCCTATTAGGAGTGACGCTTGGTATTTATCTTTGATTTTTTTTTAGAAAACCCGGGTCTTGCTTTTTCTCCACCTCGAATTCCATTTCATCCTACGCCCAGAGGTTACTATCCTTCATCTACCATGTCAGGAGAGTCATCGATGTTTTCCCAAACACTGGAAGCATTTTTACACGGTGGTCCTTTTGTTCCTTCAGGGTACCAGGCTCTCTCTGGTACTTTCTCAGGAGCAGCACCTCGACCGATTGAACAAGTATTATCATCTAGTCTTAATGGAATTAAAACTGAAACGTTGAATGCAGAGCAAATCTTTATGATGTATGGTAATATTCCAAATCCTCAACCTCAAGGTGGTCAGTTACCACCTAGGGGGCAACCTCAAGGTGGTCAGTTACTGCCTGGGGGGAAACCTCAAGGTAGTCAGTTACCGCCTAGGGGGCAACCTCAAGGCAGTCAGTTACCGCCTGTGGGGCAACCTCAAGGAAGTCAATTACCACCTGGGGGGAAATTTCAAGGTAAATTTTTCCCAGGAAAAACTGTAGGACAATATTATTTTGGAGAAAAACCTCAAGGACAGTACATACCTCAAGGTTATCAACCTTCAGGACAGTACATACCCCAAGGTCAACCCCAGACTTAATATATTCCTCAAGGTCCTTATCAACCCCAGATTTAGTACGCGCCTCAGGGTTATCAACCTCAAGGTGAGTACCCAACTCAAGGTTTTCAACTGCCTTCTGACCAATCATTTGTACAAGGAGTTGGAAATTTACCACTTAATTATCAACCCTATGTTCAACCAGGCTATGGTCCTTCATATGTACAACCTTCTATGGGACAGTACCATGGAATTGACATGGTGTGGGATCTGTCCCAAATTCAACAGACTATGCAACCTAATGTGCAGTTATCTAGTCAACCTGGACAACCTTTAGTTTCTGGTCCAAACCAGCAACCTGTCCAGCCTACTGTTCAAATCCCTGCACCTGGTTCTGTTCGACAGTCTGGGCCTAATACACCTCAGACTCCACCTCAAACTGCTGTAACTATTGCAACATCTCTTCAACCTATAACACCTGTTTCTGGAGTATCTATAGCTCTGGTTTCTTCTATCCTTGCATCTGTGCAAATCCCTCAAGTCTCTGTACCCCAGTCAGGACCTATAGTTCAGACTTCGGTCCAGATACCTACAGGACAAGATGGTACAAGTACAATTGTCACAATTCAACCGCAATTAAAATATCAACCGTACTAGGGACAGTATCAATTCGTTCCTGTTTTACAAAACAAAGTTTATCAGTATCAACCATACATATCTAGTCAACTTGGACAGCCTTTGTTTTCTGGTCCAAACTAGCAACCTACCCAACCTACTGTTCAAATCCCTACACCTGGTTCTGTTCTGCAGTCTGGGCCTAGTACACCTCAGACTCTGCCTCAAACTGCTGCAACTACTGCAGCATCTGTTCAACCTATAACACCTAATTCTGGAGCATCTGTAGCTTCGGTTTCTTCTATCCCTGCATCCACACAAATCCCTCAAGTATCTGTACCCCAGTCAGGACCTATAGTTCAGAATTCGGTCCAGATACCTACAGGACAAGCTGGTACAAGTAGGATTGTCACAAGTCAACCGTAATTCACATATCAACTATACCAGGGACAGTATCAATTCGGTCCCGTTTCACAAAACCAATTTTATCAATATCAACCGTACCCTGGCTATACTTATCAACAGCCTCAACAACCACAGTTTGGTCTGGTTAATCCTAGTTTCCAGGGGGTTTATACCATTCGTAATGCAAATCTGATTCCCAGTTATTCTGGGTATCCTCCTCCCGGAACTGCTCTTGTTACTCAAGGTTTTTGCAACCCTAACCGTCAGTTACCATTTATTGCAACTTTGGATTTACCTGATTTTTCACGCCTTACGAATGATCCAATTTACTATCATCCATATTGGCCTCCAATGCCACATAAGTTTCCCAATGATATACCAAAATTTGAGGGTAAGTTAGGAGAGGATCCGTCAAATCATGTTATGACTTATCACCTCTGGTGTGCATCTAATTCGATAATTGATGATTCAATTCACTTACGTCTTTTTCAACGAACTCTTATTGGTCTTGCTGCAAAATGGTACATTGAGTTACCACGAGGCTCTTTTAATAATTTCAGTCAGTTAGAAACTAATTTCTTAACTCATTTTCAGTTTCCTGTCAGATACGACAATGGCACGGAACTATTGACTTCACTAAAACAATCCACGTCCACATATATTTCTGATCATATTCATGAATGGTGACGTAGAAGGCGTTTAGTGAAGGTTTTCATTCCGGATCAATTTTGGCGGAATGGTTTGTTAAATCATTATTACCCAAAATCACTGAAGATGTATCTAAGGGAGGAGTTGTTACTGAGGAGCAAGTCATTTCTCAAGCTCAGTACCTTGACCTCGTCTATACGCAGTTGGGTACTTTACATGAAAAAATCCCCTATCTTCCAAAACAAGGTCAAATAACTACAGCTCCTTCAGGGTCTCATGCCACTAATGGTATGATTGGTTCAGTTAATACTAAAAGCAAGAAGAAATCTTCAAAGAATTCTTCTCCTATAATAACTTTACCTGATTCCCCGAAAGGAGAGTCTTCCACTGAAATTTCTGCCGACATTCATGTCGTAGAGACATCTACAGCCAAATCTAAATCTGGTGGTAAAAATAAGGGGAAGAATAAAAACAAATAGAATTCAAAAGATAAAATAGAAAAAAATGAATCTAATGATGAAAAATGCAAGCCTCGCTATCCTTGTTTCATTTGCGACGAGGATCATTTATTTAAAGAATGCCCGCATCGAGTGGAGGTTTCGAAATTCATTAAAGGTTCTTGACAACCTACTGTCTTGAAGGATCCTTTTCCCACTCAAGACAGTAAGATGATTGGTTCGACCTCGAATGCCTTAGAAGAACCTGTTATGATGATGTCTCATGTCAGGATTGCGACGCGATCACAAGATTATGGTAGTAAAAGTCCTGTTGGTGGTAAAGAAGCAGAATCTTCTAATTCAAACACATCAAATACACCTCCTCCTATTTCTAATCCGCTACAGATTAGGAAACCCAATTCATACTTAGTAATCAAATCGCCTGCTAAAGGTGTACTTTGTAAATCAGCTTTCAATCCACATGTGAGAGCTGCTCAGAATTACAACATTGTTGAGGACTTAGCTTTTTCCCCTTCAGCAATGTAGGCTTTGGAAGTGCTGCAATTGTGCCCAGCATAACGTAAATTACTTTTGTCTACCATAAGAGCTGTCGCTCTTCAGGATTCGAACCTAATAATCTTCGATTTAGAGAATAGTACACCCCGCCTACCTCATCAAATGGATTTCCAGATTCCAGTATTAGTAAAAAACAGACCGGTCTTCGAGACTGTGATTGATGAAGGGGCTTCTACGTGTATTATGTTGATCCAATGTTGGAAATCGCTTGGTTCTCCTACACTCAATCAGTCTCCGACAATTCTAAAGGCTTTTGATGGCCGAGGGTTCCATCTTTTCGGTATTTTGTAGGATTTACCTATAGGGGTCGAAGGTAAAACCGTAAACCTAGATGTGGAGGTGGTTGATGCCCCTCTAGATTACAACCTTCTCCTGGGTCGTAGTTAGTCTTATGCTATGGATGTTGTTGTTTCATCGGTCTTTCGGCTTATCAAGTTTCCACATCAAGGAAAGATCGTTACCATATACCAGCTAACTTATTTCTCATCCGATCCAGCCTCTACAAAAACTATCCAACATGTCGATAAAATGGCTATCCCTTACAAGGATGTTGGCGTAGGTTTGATTAAAGATTCTGGTTTACTAGGAACTTTTTCCTTTCCTCCTCCTGACGTATCACCTCCTATTGCAAATATTCATATGATTTCATCGAATACTATTACTTTTGATGATCCTTGGATCATACCTTCCAATTTCGAGTCAGATTCGTTTGATGGCGTGATGCCTTTGAGTCCCTTTGAAATTTCATATCAGGTTGTACAGTCTCTTTCTAATCCTTCTTCAACCAAAATTGATCTAATGAATGTGATCCCTGAGGAATCACTTTCTATATCTAGCTTAGCCACAGCGAAATTTCCCTATCTTGTTCATACTAATGAGCAGATTTGTGAACTTTTGTCTGTTGACGATTTACCATGGGAAGATCTACATCACCGATCTTCATTTTTACCTGAGCTGGATCATTTTGAAAATGATTTCTCTTCTATTTTTACTGTTGAATATGTCAAAGAACCACAAAATCCATTGCAAAATCCTGATTCTGAGTTAAATTTGGAAAATATCTCTCGAACGATTCCTATTGACATTTAATTTAAGCCAGGAATAATTGAAAACATTCATATAGGTGCTTGTTGTACGGGCGATGAATTCCACTCTTATAAAGCACTATTTCAAGAATTTCATGACTTGTTTTCCTGGTCATATGAAGAAATGCCAGGAATCGATCCGTAAATTGTTGTATATGAAATTAAGACTTACTCAGATGCAAAACCTGTCTGACAACGCTTACGTCAGATACATCCGAGAAAAGCTATTGCTATAAATGACAAAGTTGAGAAATTACTTTGTGCAGGTTTCATTTATCCAATTACTTTAACCGATTGGGTATCAAATATTGTTCCTGTTAACAAAAAACAAGGAACGATAAGAGTAAGTATCGACTATAGGGATATTAATCGAGCTTCTCGTAAAGACAATTATCCAACCCCCTATATCGATCAAATCATTGATGATTGTGTCGATAGCGAAATTTTCTCCTTTATGGATGTTTTTTCTGGTTACAATAAAATAAACATACTCCCTGCTGATCAGCCTAAAACAGCTTTCATTTGTCCATGGGGGACATTTGCTTATTGCAAACTACCCTTTGGATTGAAGAACGCTAGGGAAACTTTTCAAAGGGCTATGTCTTATGCATTTCATGACATTAAGCACATTTTTCAGCCTTATCTCAATGATTTACCTGCTCATTCATCGCGTAGGGCCGACCATATCACTCATTTACTAGCGATCTATTGAATTCGGATGAATCCACACAAATGTGTTTTCTATGTAGAATCGGGTCGCTTACGGGGATTTATTGTTTCAAAAGTAGGCATTCGCGTTGATCCGTCGAAGGTCAAAGCTATTGTCAATCTACCTCATCCTTCGACTCTATGCCAACTCCAAAATTTGCAGGGGAAAGAAAAAATTTTACGTCGTTTAATTCCTAACTATGCCAAGCAAACAAAGGGTTTTACCAGGTTGTTAAAAAAAACATTCCATTATTTTGGGATGAGATTACTGATCGATATTTTGATGCACTCAAACACGCGTTGACCCATGCACCGTTACTGCATCCTCCTAGTTACAACCAGGACTATTTTTTGTACCTCGCTGCCTCTCATTCCACCATTGGGATGGTTTTAGTTCAGGAAGATGAATTCAAAAATTAACATGTGATTTATTATCTTAGTCGAAATCTGCATCCGACTGAGATCAAATACACACATGTGGAGAAATTGGCATTAGCAGCTGTTCAAGCTGTCTAAATATTTCGTCACTACATCTTATTACGCAAAACCACAGTAATTTCTGACTGTAACCCTATGATGTACATTTTGACCAAACAATTGCTAGGGGGCAAGTATTCCAAATGGATAGTTATCCTGCAGGAATTTGACTTGGAATTTGAAAAATCCAAGGCAAAGAAATCTTTGGTTTTTGTAGAACTAATGTGTGATTTCCCCTCTACTGATACTGAAACTATGGCGGAGTAGCCCATTGCGGACGAATCCTTGTTTCTTATCAGTACTCTCAATCCTTGGTATGGGGATGTTATTGTTTATCTCCAAACCCAATCTTTTTGGCCTGAAATCTCATGATCTCAGAGACAGAAAATACATTTCCAGTCCCAACAATACAATATTATTGGTGATACACTCTATCGTCGTGGAGCGGATTCTGTTTTCCGATGTTGTCTTACTCATGAAGAAGCTGAGAAGGTTCTAAATGACTGCCATTCTGGAGCATGTGGCGGTCATATGTCTGGGTCTGCCACAGCCCAAAAGATATTACGCGCTGGTTATTTCTATCCATCCTTATTCAAAGATTGTATCTATGCAGTTTGGAAATGCCACAATTGTCAGGTCTTTGATCGTAAAATGCGTGCACCACCCGCTCCTCTTCACCCTATAATTGTTGTCAGTCCTTTCGCAAAGCGGGGTCTTGACTTTATTACATGTAACCCTCACTCGGCCGAGGGGCATGCATATATTATCCTAGCGGTAGATTATTTTACTAAGTGGGCCGAGGCGATGCCTACATTTTCGGTAGATGGCAAGACTACTGCAACTTTCAGGTTCAATCATATAATTGCTAGATTCGCTGTTCCTCAAGCCATAATTACAGATCATGGAAGTCATTTTCGAAATATCATGATGATTGAACTGACATATCAACTTGGCCTGTGCCACGATAGTTCTACTCCATATTACCCGTAGGCTAATGGTCTGGTTGAAGCTATCAATAAAGTTTTAGTCACTATGATTAAATGAATCATTTGTGTTCATAAGTCAAATTGGCATTTCATGTTATTTTCAGCACTTTGAGCATATCAGACCTCAGTAAAAACATCAATTGGTTTCACTCCCTTTCAACTGGTTTACGGTTTGGAAGCTGTGTTGCCTATTGAATGTGAAATTTCATCATTGAAATTAGCCATAGAATTACTCCTATTGGGGTTCCCATGTTTTGGCCAGGTTGATAGAGACCAAAAGATGAGACAACATAGAACCACTTTGGGACCTTAGGATCTAGCCCTCCTAGGTCCAGAGAGGGATCTCTCTATGGTAGTCAAAGGTAATGTCTTTGAATCTTGGGTGTTATGATTTTAGGCTAGTTGTAGGCTCGAGGTTGTTTGTCTGATTGTTTGTGTTTGGTTGGAGGGAATCAGGAAAAGAAGGTCCAATATAGGACAAGGATGAGCAAAGAGGAAGCTTAGGCATAGACGAACAACTCAAAGAGCATCAAAGCCATTGGGCTATGGAGTCAAGAAAGGATTTACTTGTGTCCAATGTACAAGCTTCTGTTGGGCTAGTCGTCTAGAGCATTTGGATCTTAAAGGTTGATTGGTGGAATGGAACATTTAAGATGAAAATGAGAAGGGGGGGAGAACCATCCAGTTCTGTCTATATATTAGGACAGAGGTCATTTAACTCCAGGCCTGCTTGGACAGAGTCAAAGGCAACACAAGGGAACTTGAAAAGGCTTAAAGAGAATGGAAAGATCCTAGTGAGGCAGATATAGGGTTCTAGACCTCCCAGTGTTCTCAACACATTCCATTAAAATCTTAACAATAACATCTAACAACAGATAACATTAATCCAGACATCAGTAAGCAGGAAACATCATCCACTATACTGGTTAAATCGATGAAATCGATTAATAGATAAACATTAAGCAGAAAACATTGGAGGCATGGAGAGCAGGAACATAGGGCACCTAATAAGGGTGAATCCTATGTTAAACTTCTGATGCATGCCAGCAGAAAATGTGGGAATGAAAACAAGTTAATCACAAATACAGAGAAAGGGAAAACATCACCATTTGCTTTAGATCAGGATCCAAAGAAAAATGCTTGTCATATTGAAAACAACACCAATCAGGTACAGCACTGCCCACAGCTTGGACATTCAATCTGAATACATCGACTCTCAGCCTATCTCACAGTATTACACAGAGAACTTTTCCTCAAGAGGAAAATGCTTGCATTTGTCTGAAATCCCATCAACAACCATTATAATGATATCCATCTGTGCTTTATAGCAGAAGAGACACAGAGGACCGACTGAGGAGGTAGGTGAATTTTAAATGTTACATTTAAACACAACAATGAATGTAGGGCCGAGACCCATTCCGCTTGATATGCTGTATATTTAATCTTTGTCACCTTCCTTGTGAAAGAAAGATCTGCTCCCGATATGATTTGACCCTTTGGCTGTAGTACTCCAGGTGATTTGAACAAAATGAAAGAAACTACTGAGAGGTCTGCCTCATAGATGTTAGATTGTTTTGAACTATAGCTGGGGCGGAAAACTCCTTAAGGGACATGGCACATAATAAAGACTGTATGGGAGACCTGTCCTTTATGGAAAAACATTCTGCTGATAAGTAAACCTTGATATTACCTCTTATTGATGTTCAAGATCTCCAGATCGATCCTTGGGGTTTTCAAAATGATGCTTTGCCTCTTTAAACCTCTGGTTCAGAGCTCAAGATCTTTGTTGACGTGCACTAATACCCCTGTTCTGTACTAAAACTTCTTGCTGCTTCATTACTGCCTCTGTTGAGTTAGCTCGATCTTTAAATGGCGCCGACAGGACTTTCGGTGTTTGAACTCTGCTTTCCTTTAATGTAAGTCATGACAGCCCCATTCCTTGACTTTTCTGATGGTACTAGCTCATTAGATTTGATCCTGACTACGCCACTCACCATTGAGGTAGTACATTGAACAGCGGCGGTCCTCTTCTTCTAGAAACTCTGCAACACAGCAAACTCTTGAAGAAAATAGTGGACGGAGCAATGGATGCAGGGTGAACGAAATGGTAGTGCGGCGGTGGCGGAAACAATGCTATTATGTAAAAGAACGATGAAAATGCAGTGGAGTGGTGAAATGCGCGGACAATAGGGCTTGGTATAAATATGCAGCGCAGACCGTTGGATTCAGGCCTGGAGATGAAGATTGACAGCGGAGATTGACCTGCGGGCTGACTTATCAGACATATCGAAACCTTAGTCTTTGGCGAAAATGTATGGAAATGCAAACTAATGCAACGAAATGCATGTAAGAGTGGGACCCAGTGGAGGCGAAGGGCGATTAAACCTGAGCCGTCAGATCCGGGAGGAAACGGACGACGGAGATGTAATCGGATCAATCGCAATCGGGGGGAACACAGGGTGACACATATAAAAACTTCCGATTGCGACTGAGGAGGACGAGCGATAGCCGTTGGATCGTGCGTCAAACAGACGGATGGGATTAAATCGGGCAGAAGTCAGAAAGACTTGCGATCGGAGGAAATGGGAAGTGCGATGGCCGTCGGATCAGCAGGGGAATGGACGGCCCAGAATGAATCGGGAGATTGCAATCGGGAGTCGGACGAAACGGTTTGCGATTGAGATTGGAGAGGGGTTTGCGAGTGAGCACTGACCGTTAGATTTGAAGGCTAGATCAATGGCTCAGATGTAATCGGAGGAGCAGTGCGATCGGGGGATCGGGAGTTGCGATGATCGTCGGATCAGCGGGAGGACGGACGTTCAGGATAAGGTCGGAGGATCGCAATTGGAGATCAGAGGGAAGGACTTGTGATCAATCGCATCGCAATCACTTGCGATGGACCGATCGAAGGGTGCACATAACAAGTTGCAATTGTGATTGGGCGGGGGGTTGCGATTAGCGCTCCGCCGTCAGATCTCGTGATAGATCAACGGCAAAAAACGCATCGCGGGACTTATTGTAATAAAACAATTGCATCGTCTTTTTTTAGTGTTGCAAAGGAATTCGCCCTTCTGACTATTCCGATTGCGATTAGCGCTTGGGACTTAAGCGCTTGGTCCCAGCGCCGGGGCATATGGGGGAAGTGGTTTACGGGAAAGGGGCTAGGCCCTATTACACGGTTGGAAAGTGGGTTTTTTAACCCTTTTAATGGATTTTGGAGGTTGGGAAGGGGAACGATAGAGGAATAAGGGGGGAAAGTGGCCAACAAAGGGTAGGGGGAAGAAATTAAAGGGGATTTTGGGGGAATTTGAAAGGTGAGAAGGGAAATAGAAGGGGAGGCAAGGGAAATAAATAGAAGCTAAGTTGGGGGGGGGGCGGAAACAAGCGGGAATAGGAGGCCTTTGGGCATTTCTTCTTTATAACAGAGGGGCTTTATAAGTGAAATCAGCAGAGGGAATTTAACCAAAGGATGAAATAAAAGAGGAGGCTTTCAAGGATGATGTGTTTACAATGGAAATGCATTCCTTGAAAGCTCAAAACAATTTAGCCCCCTATTTGCTTGCCAAAAATTTATAGGGGGGCTAACAGTGGCTCCACATGGGGATGGCTTCTTCTTGAAGGAGTCAAGAATTTAGAAATTGATCTCTTGGTGTAGGCCAGATGCCTGCTGCTTGAATCATCCCTTTCTTTATTTAGATTAGCTACCACAATATTAATATATTACATCAGCAGAAATATCTCCCAACCAATCTACCTACCCAAACTAGAGTTCTAACAATTCTCCCTGGGGTGCATTTGAACTAGCAGACCCTTTACATTTTATTTTGCAAAACAAATACAAACCTATTCTAATTCTACCCTTATTGCTCCATGAGGCCAGATTAGACTGTTGGCCTCATACAATTCTCTACCTAAACTACTACCTGTTGGGATTAAACTGTCCAACAGGTCTCTTCACCTACATTCTAAGACAGGAAATTTAAACACAGCCAAGCTAGGATTAGACTGTATGACTTGCTGGAGTGAAAACTTTGTAGCAAACTGCAACAAAACTGTGAAGGCATGAAATTTGCAGTTTTGAAAATATCCTTCTTTCTTTGTTTCAGCTCTGATTTTAGGCATGTTAGAGCTGATTTTCTTTTCTTTGCTGATCCAGATTTTGAGCTTGTTTGGACCAGTTGCTTTGTTCTGATCAGAGGTTCATGTTTTGGGCTTGTCTGAACCTCTCCTTTCTTCTTCTTTTTGAAACATTTTTTTTATTTTTAATTTTTTTAATTTTTAATTTTTAATTTTTTTTTATAAAAAAAAACAAAAACTGCCATGGTATGTACAGTGGAAAAATGAAACTGGAAATTGAAAGTTAGCAGAAATAATGCTTGAGCATCCTGCCATTGACAGGACCCCCAAAAAGCTCTGTGCCATCAAGTTCTTGTAGAAAAAATGCATTTGGACCCACGCCAGCCTGGATAATGTATGGGCCCTGCCACAAGCTATCAAACTTGCCATGTTTACCTTTGTCCTCTCTCCTTGAATCCCATTTTAGAACCTTGTCACCGATTTTGAAATTTGAAGCTTTGGTTCTTTTATCAAACTGCCTTTTTATGTTTTCTTGGACTCTGATAGCTCTGTCATAAACCTGTTCTCTCGTTTGCTGAAGATGGATGGTTTCATTAATTCTCCTTATCATGCTGTCCTCTTCTGATTGGATTTCTTGGACAAGCTTTACCACTGGTATCCCAAGGCTAGTAGGAAAGACTGCTTCTGTCCCATAAATCAGCTGGAAGGGTGACATGCCAATAGATTTCTTTGTAGTGAGCCTGTCTGCCCACAGGGCATGTATCAACTTTTTATGCCATGACCTTTTGTTCTCTTCCAGCAGCTTCTTAATGATTGTAACCAGGCTTTTATTTGATGATTCAGCTAGGCCATTACCCTGGGGGTAATAGGTAGTTGAATGTCCAAGTACAATTCCGTACCTGTGACAGAAATCAACCATTCTTTTGGATCGGAAAGCAGCAACATTATCAGTGATTATTTTCCTTGGGTAGCCAAACCGAGATAAGATGAAGTCTTCTAGGAACCTAATGATGACAGAATCAGTGGCATTCCTAGTGGGTATGGCTTCAATCCACTTAGTGAAGTAATCAGTAGCAGTCAAGATCCATTTGTGTTGCCCAGAAGAAGAGGGGTGGATTTCTCCAATGAAGTCTAAGCCCCATTGCATGAAGGGACCTTCTATGGCGATAGGTTGCAGAGGGAGGGGAAGGAGCTTTCTTTTGCCCTCAAAAATTTGGCATTTGTGGTAGGTAAGGACCATTTTATAAACATCACTAAAGAGCGTAAGCCAATATTACCCGGCCCTGAGTATCTTATTTGCAGTGGCCTTCCAACTCAGGTGGCCTCCACACTCCCCAGCATGGAATTCTTGTTCGATTCTTTTAGCTTCAGTTTCAGGAAAACATTTCAGTAAAAGACCATTTGGATTTTTCCAATATAGACTCTCATTCATAATGCAGTAATTTATAGCTTTGAGTTTTATGAATCTGGCCTTTGTTTTGGATAGCTCTGGAGGGGCATTGAGGTGTGTGAGCACGTAAAGGATATCAGTGTACCAAGGAGAGTTCTGAAACTGCTCCACAACAGTTGGATGGGGCAATCCTTCCTGCTCATCCAGGGCATTCATCGTGTTAATATCAAGGGCCTGTAGATTAAATTCAGCCATCAATTGGGCCAGGCCTTGACCTTTGATCAGCTTGGTGGGTTTGATTTCAATGTCATATTCTAAAATTGTAGCAATCCATTTGCCCCTTTTCCCATCTGGGTCTTGGTACAAGATATCTTTGACCACTATATTTGGCACATAGGCAATGGTGTGAGAATGCAGAATGTACACCCTAAAGTCTTTTAAGGCCTTGATCAGGGCATAGGCCTGATTTTCCATGATGTTGTACTTTAAGGGTGCATCTCTTAAGGCTTTACTGAAGAAGGCTATAGGCTGTTCATTACCTTCTGAATTTTTCTGCAGCAAAACTACAGCTATTGTGTGTGGGGAAGCAAATGAAAAGATCAGAAAATATTTTGAAAAGTCAGGGCTGATAAGAACAGGGGCCTGGGTGAGTGCAAGCTTTACTGACTCAAAATATTTTTTGGCTTCAACAGTCCACTTGATCCCTGCATCTTTCTTTAGCATTTCAGTCATTTTCCTAAGATGCTCAGCAAGATTGGGGATAAATCTTCTAAGGAAATTGATCTTCCCAATGAAGGACTGGAGCTCCTTGATGTTTCTTGGATGTGTAATTTGGAGTATTCCCTCAACTCTCTGGGGGTCTATCCTGATCCCTTTCTCAGATATAATGTGGCCTAGGAGTCTACCTTCTTGCAGCCCAAAGACAGTTTTCTTAGGATTTAGGGACAGACCATACCTTCTACACTTTTCAAAAACTTTTCTCAGATGTTTTAAGTGTTCTTCTTCTATTTTAGAAAAGACAGTTAAGTCATCCAAGTAGATAACTATAAAGTGTCCAATCTCATCTGAGAAAGCAATATCCATTGCTCTCTGGAAGGTAGCTCCAGCATTCATCAATCCAAAAGGCATTTTCACATACATAAAGGTGCCCCATGGAGTGGTGAAAGCTGTTTTGAGTTGATCTTCTGGGAGTACCAAAACTTGGTTGTATCCTGAAAAACCATAAAGCAGGGAGATTCTTTTAGAGCCCACTACCTTCTGTAGGATATGCTCCATTCTAGGCAAAGGGTAGTTATCTTTCAGGGAGGCTCTATTGAGGTTTCTGAAGTCTATGCACAGTCTAATCTCCCCTGTTTTCTTCCTTACAGCCACTAAGTTTGACACCCAATCAGAAAACCTTACAGGGACAATTATGCCTGCCTCATACATCTTTTTAATTTCCTTCTCTACTGTAGGCAATTGTTTTGTATCAATCCTACGAAGTTTTTGTCTGAAAGGTTTCTGATTTTCCTTTAGTGGTATCTTGTGTTGTATGATGTTGGTGTCATAGGCCTTTAAGTCTTCGTAGCTCCATGCAAACACATCAATGAATTCCTTAAACAAGTCAATGTATTTTTTCTTCATGTCTGCAGGTATAGACTTAGTCAGTTTTATCATTTTGGGTTTGTCTTCAATGCCTATGTTGCATTCTTCTACATCTGATTCTGCATGTTCTATTGTGGGCTTCTTTGCAACATCGCCAGAGTCAAAAAGATCCTCTAAGGGTGCTAAGCCTCTTGGTATGTTCTTGTCTTTGGCTTGCAGCACCTCCATTTCTTCTCTATCTGCGTTTTCACATTTTATGGCTGAATCTCCAGTTTCTTCAGAAAAATAATTTATTTCTATACTACAAGGTGTTTCTAGTTCATCTGGGGAGTCCTCACTTGAGCAGCTGTCATCAGATTTTGAGTCTGAATCAGAAAATTCAAACTCATTTCTGCCCATCTGGAAATCTTCAATATGTTTGTCTCCTTCAAAGTCCTACCAGTAGTCATTGTCCGGCACTGCAGGTCTGAATTTAGTTTGAATGATGATGTTTTGGTCAGCTGGGGTCTTGGGATATGAACTAGCCAGGCAAGCTAATCCGTTGGCAATAGTGTTTCGACCCCTAGGAACAAACACTAATTTGTATTCCAGGAAGTTTTTCAATATATCCATGGCATCGTTCCTATATGCCCTCAGTCTAGGGTTTTTTGCCGTGTAATCGCCATTCACTTGTTTGATCACTAACTCAGAGTCTCCTAGGAGAGTTATCCTGCGGGCTCCTAATTTTTTTAACCGATTTAGGCCCAGGATGAGAGCTTCATATTCTGCAATATTATTTGTACATTTGAAACGCAGATTAACTGCCAAGCTCTCTGCATAGTTGTTTTCTGTGTTTCGTAGCCATGCCCCAACTCCAGTAGTTCTCCTAGTACAGGACCCGTCAAAATTCATTTCCCATATGGGTTCACCATTATGCTGCGTTATGGGGGCTGTGCTAGGCTTTGGGTTGTTCAATTCTTCTCGTGGCATGTCAGTTGGAGGGGTGTGACTAATAGGCTAATTGCATCGTGTTTCTGGCTCATTCTGAGTTTGTGTTACGGCGGATTGCTCGACATTCTTTTCTTCATGTGGTACATGGGTTTGTGGGGAATATTCAGTTAGTCGTTCACCCTCTGTTTCTTGTTCGCTCCAAACTAGAGGTCCACCGCATATCCTACAGGCTTCGGTGATGTTTTCTTCCTCAATCTCTTCCACGGTGGCCATTATGCTCAGGTCTGTATTCACAGCCTCTCCATTTGCCTTTCCGTTTTCAGATTCTGGCTCCTCCAAGGATTGATCATTGTACAAGATGAAAGAGTCCAGATCGGTGTGTACAGAGTATAAAGGGGAGTTCTTAGGCTTCTCGGGGCTACTGATTAAAAATTTCATCTGGGTTTCTCTGTACAGTCTTCTAGGCTGGCCAAATATAGGGACTGTGGCATATGAGCCATCCATCTGCATTGTTCCTTGCAGTTTGGCTCCCCATGATCTTGATAATAACATGCCATACTTGGGTGGCACATCTGCCACCACAACATCCATGACCATACATTTAGCAGGGATTTGGGTCAGGCTCACACACAGGTCTTTGATCAAGCCAAGGCATTTTACTCTGCTAGAGTCAAATGAGTATAAGTCTTTGTAGGGTCTGGTTACCTCTAGACCTAGTCTTTCCATCACTACCTTGGGCATTAAGTTGTGTGATGCTCCTGAATTATGCATTGCATTGTGAAGGATCTTATCATGGATGTTGAGACTGATATAGAAAGGTGGCACTACCCCTTCCTGAAATTTCCCCTCAATCTTGGGACCGAATAAGAGGGCAGGCTGATCATCACTCAAATTTACAGTGTCATTATTTATACTTAGATTTAATTCTTTCAAAATCTGGCCTTTATATACATCCTGAGTGGCAAGCTCAGATAATGGTACAGAGATTTTGATCTTTGCAATCTCACTTTCTAAATTGAAAATGGATTGGCTTTTGGGAATGTTCGAATCTGTTTTATTTGCAACTACCTTAGTAGCTGAATCAGTTTGTGTTTTCTCATTATGTACATGTGTAGAAACAGTTTTATCAGGAGCACTAACTGAGGTGCTAGTGCTACTGGTTTGTTGACCCTGTTTTTCCATGCTTTGGTTGTCCTTTTCTTTGTTACTCTCAGAACTCTTGGCTACTGAATTGTTGTTCACAGCAGTTACTTTAGAAGATTTTTCAGGCCTTTTCTTGATGGTAACCTCAGGAGTTTTGGGTTTGGAAGTGTCTAGGTTCTTTTTGCTCCTGAGCTCATATTGCTCTCTGACCTGTAACATGGCGTTTTCGAACCCAAGTCTGTACTCTTCAGTTTCTAATCTTTCCTCATCCCAATATGAAGATGAGGGCTGATCTTCCTCTGAATCACAGTTCAGAATTGAGTCCTCTGTTTCGAACATGTTAATAGTATTCCCTTCAGACTCCTCAATGACTCCCTCATCCTCATCTAGGAATTTTTGAAATGGGGGAATGATTTGTTGATATGACTCTTTCTGTCTGTTGGGAGTGTTGTTTTTTCTTCTAAAGTTTTGATTTTGGTTCCTGTTCTGAGTGACAGCCATTTTTTCCATCATTTGGTATAGCTTATCCACATTCTTAGACAATCTGTCAATATTTGGATCTGAAGTGGAGGCTATAGTGTCATCCTTGTATGTTACTCTCTTCTCAGCTCTCAGTTTGGCCCTTTTCTCAATCAAATTTGCCTCTATGTTTACTGCCCCTTTCTGCATATCCTCCAAGGTGGTGTACTCTTTATCTCTAATCTCGTAGGCCATGTCAGCATCAAATCCATCAGGATATTTTGCTAGGGCCATACCTTGTGGAGGTTTCATGTGTGGAGGGAGAGCATTATAAATACTATTGAATCTAGTGGTGTAATCATGAACACTCTCTCCTACGTTCCTCTTAAGGGACTTGTATTCTGATAGGAGCTGGCGAGGGTTTGCTCTAGTTTCCCATTTGTTGATGAAAGTCCGGTATAAAGCAGGGAGATCTTGGATACTACCAGCAGGCAGGTTTTTAAACCACTTTTTAACCTCTCCCCACAGGCTCTGCGCAAAAATTCTCATTTTGATTGTTTCATCATCAATTTCCATATAGTCAAAAGAGTCCTCCATTTTATCTACATGTTGTTGTGCTGTTGTAGGCTCTTTAGCAGGGAAGTGTGGGATTTTTTATTGATAATCATTTGGTAAGGGCAGTAGAGGCTGAGGTAAAACTAGAGGTGCATACTAGGCCGCCATGATGACGTTCTGATGGAGTATAGGGTTAACTTGAGCTGCTGGTATTTGGATGACAGGGATGTTTGGACCAGCAGAGGTCTGTCGAGCAGATCTAGGGTTTGAGAGCCCCAAATTTTGGAGGAAATGCAAATTAGGAGGTGTGGAAGGAGGGGTTTCTCTGTCCCTAGTGTTTGGCTGGTCCGAACCACTGAATGACTTAGTTCTAGGTAATCTTTTTGGAAGGTCTAGGTCGAAGAAAGGGTCTAATAGAGCCGCAAGATCTTCTGGTGCAGAATTAACTCTATGAATGTGACTAGAAATAGTTGGTCTGCTTAGTGTGGGAGATCTTCTGAGTATACTCTCTGGATTTTCAACTATTTCTGGTGGGTCAGGGTTGGGATAAGCTCTTGTATGAATGGTTCTGTGAGCCAGAGTGTTATTTTTAGCCAAGCAGCTTAAACCTACTTGTTATTTCTGCTGTGGTTGATGTTGTCTCAGGGCTGGTCTCCCAGTGGAGCCTTCATTATGTTTTAAATCTAGTCTCCCAGTGGAGTCTTATGTGAAATCAAGGTAATCAGCAGGCCTACTGATCACCAGTGAAGTCTTTTATCATTCAGGAATTGTGGAGTCGCCAGGTGGATGGTTTACAACTTACTTTCCACCACAGTGGTTTACCAAATCAAAGCTGACTGATCTCTGTCCCCAGTGGAGTCGCCATTATGTTGGTGATGACAATGGGAAATAGACCAATATCAACAACTGTAAACTCTCAGATTGTCCCCAGCGGAGTCGCCATTATGTTGGAGTTCCCATGTTTTGGCCAGGTTGACAGAGACCAAAAGATGAGACAACATAGAACCACTTTGGGACCTTAGGATCTAGCCCTCCTAGGTCCAGAGAGGGATCTCTCTATGAAGTCAAAGGATACGTGTCTTTGAAGTTCTCAATTGTGATTTTAGGCTAGTTATAGGCTCGAGGTTGTTTGTCTGATTTTTTGTGTTTGGTTGGAGGGAATTAGGAAAAGAAGGTCCACCATAAGACAAGGATGGGTAAAGAAGGAAGCTAGGCAAATATAGATAACTCAGGGAACATCAAGGCCATTGGGAAATGGAGTCAAGAAAGGATTTACTTGTGTTCAATGTGCAAGCTTCTGTTGGGCTAGTCATCTAGAGCATTTGGATCTTAAAGGTTGATTGGTGGAATAGAACATTTAAGATGAAAATGAGAGGGGGGAGAACCATCCAGTTCTATCTATAGATCAGGCCAGAGGTCATTTAACTCCAGGCCTGCTTGGACAGAATTAGAGGCAGCACAAGGGAACTTGAAAAGGCTTAAAGAGAATGGAAAGATCCTAGTGAGGCAGATATAGGGTTCTAGACTTCCCAGTGTTCTCAACACATTCCATTAAAATCTTAACAAGAACATCTAACAACAGATAACATTAATCCAGACATCAGTAAGCAGGCAACATCATCCACTATACTGGTTAAATCAATGAAATCGATTAATAGATAAACATTAAGCAGAAAACATTGAAGGCATGGAGAGCAGGAACATAGGGCACCTAATAAGGGTGAATCCTATGTTAAACTTCTGATGCATGCTAGCAGAAAATGTGGGAATGAAAACAAGTTAATCACAAATACAGAGAAAGGGAAAACATCACCAGTTGCTTTAGATTAGGATCCAAAGAAAAATGCTCGTCATATTGAAACAACACCAATCAGGTACAGCACTGCCCACAGCTTGGACATTCAATCCGAATACATCAACTCTCAGCCTATCTCACAGTATTACACAGAGGACTTGCCTCAAGAGGAAAATGCTTGCATCTCTCTGAAATCTCATCAACAAACCATTACAATGATATCCTTCTGTGCTTTATAGCAGAAGAGACATAGAGGACCGACTGAGGAGGTAGGTGAATTTTAAATGTTACATTTAAACACAACAATGAATGTAGGGCCGAGACCCATTCTGCTTGATATGATGTATGTTTAATCTTTGTCACCTTCCTTGTGAAAGAAAGATCTGCTTCGGATATGATTTGACCTTTTGGCTGTAGTACTCCAAGTGATTTGAACAAAATGAAAGAAACTGCTGAGAGGTCTGCCTCATAGATGTTAGATTGTTTTGAACTACAGCTGGGGCAGAAAACTCCTTCAGGGACACGGCGCATAATAAAGACTGTATGGGAGACCTGTCCTTTATGGAAAAACATTCTGCTGATAAGTAAACCTTGATATTACCTCTTATTGATGTTCAGGATCTCCAGATCGATCCTTGGGGTTTTCAAAATGATGCTTTGCCTCTTTAAACCTCTGGTTCAGAGCTCAAGATCTTCGTTGACGTGCACTAATCCCCATGTTCTGTACTAAAACTCCTTGCTACTTCATTACTGCCTCTATTGAGTTAGCTCGATCTTTAAATGGCGCCGCCAGGACTTTCAACGTTTGAACTCTACTTTCCTTTAATGTAAGTCCTGACAGCCCCATTCCTTGACTTTTCTGATGGTACTAGCTCATTAGATTTGATCCTGACTGCGCCACTTGCCATTGAGGTAGTACATTGAACAGCAGCGGTCCTCTTCTTCTAGAAACTCTGCAACACAGCAAACTCGTGAAGAAAACAGTGGACAGAGCAATGGATGCAGGGTGAACGAAATGGTAGTGCGGCGGTGGCAGAAACAATGCTATTATGTAAAAGAACGATGAAAATGCAGTGGAGTGGTGAAATGCGCGGACAATAGGGCTTGGTATAAATATGCAGCGCAGACCGTTGGATTCAGGCCTGGAGATGAAGATCGACGGTGGAGATTGACCTGCGGGCTGACTTATTAGACATATCGAAACCTTAGTCTTTGGCGAAAATGTATGGAAATGCAAACCAATGCAACGAAATGCATGTAATAAGTGGGACCCAGCAAAGGCGGAGGGCGATTAAACCTGAGCCGTCATATCCGGGAGGAAACGGATGGCGGAGATGTAATCGGATCAATCGCAATCGGGGGGAACACAGGGTGACACATATAAAAACTTCCGATTGCGACTGAGGAGGACGAGCGATAGCCATTGGATCGTGCATCAAACGGACAGACGGGATTAAATCGGGCGGAAGACAGAAAGACTTGCGATCGGAGGAAATGGGAAGTGCAATGGCCGTCAGATCAGCAGGGGAATGGATGGCCCAGAATGAATCGGGAGATTGCAATCGGGAGTCGGACGAAACGGTTTGCGATTGCGATCGGAGAGGGGTTTGCGAGTGAGCGCTGACCGTTAGATTTGAAGGCCAGATCAACGGCTCAGATGTAATCGGAGGGGCAGTGCGATCGGGGGATCGGGAGTTGCGATGATCGTCGGATCAGTGGGAGGATGGACGTTCAGGATAAGGTCGGAGGATTGCAATCGGAGATCGGAGGGAAGGACTTGCGATCAATCGCATCGCGATCACTTGCGACAGACCGATCGGAGGGTGCACATAACAAGTTGCGATTGCGATTGGGTGGGGGGCTGCGATTAGCGCTCCGCCGTCAGATCTCGTGATAGATCGACGGCAAAAAATGCGTCGCGGGACTTATTGTAATAAAAAAATCGCATCGGCTTTTTTCAGTGTTGCAAAGGAATTCGCCCTTCCGACTATTCCGATTGTGATTAGCGCTTGGGACTTAAGCGCTTGGTCCCAGCGCCGGGGCATATGGGGGAAGTGGTTTGCGGGAAAGGGGCTAGGCCCTATTACATGGTCGGAAAGTGGGTTTTTTAACCCTTTTAATGGATTTTGGTGGTTGGGAAGGGGAACGATAGAGGAATAAGGGGGGAAAGTGGCCAACAAAGGGTATGGGGAAGAAATTAAAGGGGATTTTGGGGGAATTTGAAAGGCGAGAAGGGAAATAGAAGGGGAGGCAAGGGAAATAAATAGAAGCTAAGTGGGGGGGGGGGGGAACAAGCGGGAATAGAAGGCCTTTGGGCATTTCTTCTTTATAACAGAGGGGCTTTATAAGGGAAATCAGCATAGGGACTTTAACCAAAGGATGAAAGACAAGAGGAGGCTTTCAAGGATGATGTGTTTACAATGGAAATGCATTCCTTGAAAGCTCAAAACAATTTAGCCCCCTATTTGCTTGCCAAAAATTTATAGGGGGGCTAACAAGGAGAAATTGCCAGGATGGGAAAGACTATGGTCTGATCTTGTGCAAGAGGAGATAAGGCGGAGTACCAAGGATGGATCTTCATCAAAGGCATCTGATGAAGAAGACTGTGCTTTGGCTTCCAAAGCAAGGAAGGGGAAGGGCAAGAAGAATGCTTCTCAATTTGGTGCGGATGGTATAGAGCGTGACATGTCCAAAGTGAATTGTTTTCACTGTCACGAGCATGGACATTACGCCACAAATTGTCCACAGAAGAAGAAGAACAAGCAGGCTGTTGGAGCTGCAGCTGGTGAGGCTCTTGCCTTGCAATTTGAGCTGGACTTCTCACTGATCGCATGCATGGTGTCTACTGCATTGGGATCAGGGTGGTATTTTGATAGTGGCGCTTCCTTTCACATGACGGGAGATGTGAATCTTTTCAGTGACTTGGTGGAGAAAGATCTCCAGTTGCATGTTGAGTTGGGCGAAAATGGACGATACAATGCAACTGACATTGGTACCATAACCTTTCAGAGGGAGTCAGGTAAACTCATTCTTTTACAAGATGTAGTGCATGTTCCAGGTTTAAAGAAGAATTTAATCTCAGTCTCAATGTTAGAGGATAAAGGGTATGAAGTTGTCTTTAGTGAAGGAAAAGTTTTCCTTTGGCATAAGGCAACAGGACAAGTCAAGAAGGTTGGGATTCAAGAAAAGAATCTCTACATACTTGAAGTAGATGGGATGTCTACGGAGCTTCCTACTATTGGGAAGTGCAAGAAAGACATGCAATTGATGCTTGAGAGGGAGCAAGTTTTGCATGTAGGTAAAAGTAAACCTCGGGATGTGGAGCAGCCACAAGATGAGGATCATGGAGTGGGAGAAACCACTCATGCATAGAAATTTCGTGCCAGATGGGCAGAGGGAGTGCATGCAGCTATACCACCAGGTGAGAGGTGGGGCGACATGCATGATTAATCCCTAGAGGAGATTTTTGGGCAGGATTCATGAGCTGGTGTGGATCTCTTGAATTGAACCTAGCTACGAGGTGCCCACAACGCAGCAGTAGCATGATCATTTGGATTGATGCAGGCAGATCAAAGTGACAGTGTCGGATACTGGAGCGCTGATCAGAGTTGACAGCAAGTGCAGAGTGCATGGGTGCAAGAGTTCAATAGTGCAGTGGTTCCTGATGACATGTGCAGTTGGTACCAGCAGAAGTTGAAAAAATTGATGATAGATGCATCAGACTGATTGAGTTGTTTGGAGCCTATTCAGTTTCAGAGGAGTTGCAGAGCAGATGCATGGAGTTGCATGGCACTTTTGAAGGTCGCAGGGCAAATGCATGGAGTTGCATGTCGCATGCAAAGATAGTCCTTTCTTGTTGAGAGGGAGTGTTGAAGATGGAAACAAGAAACAATGAAGGAGGAAACATCTTTCCTGATCCTAGTTGGAAAAGTGATCACCTAAACTAGGTGGCGACCACATAAGTGATTTTTGTTGCAAAGTCTATTTTTAGACTATGTCTATTTTTAAACATATGGATCATGTTCTATAAGTTGCGGGATGATATTTATGGATGGTTGATTAAGTTGGAAAAATAGATGGATTTCTATTTTTAGATATATTGGGTGAAGTCTATTTTTAGACTGCCAGTCTAAAAATAGAACAGTCAAATATTATTAGCTCTTAATAATATTTGGACTATAAACATTATCTTATCCTCTTGTAGCACTTTAGTTTGAGCTACGGATGTGGCACATGCAGCTGACAGAAGGAATTACGCTATTCCTAGGGTTTAGTTGAGCTTTTGCATGGTTTACTTCAGTTAGAACTCATGTGGCAGAGTTTGGTGGAGTTGATGAGAGAGTTGATGGAGTTGTGTTTGGTTTAACTTAGTTGAACTAGTTGTATTTAGTTTAACTGACAAATACACTAGTGATTAGTGGTGTGAATTAAATATTATTTAATTCACTAATTACTAACTCATAAATCAACTAAAGAACACATCAGTTAACTGCAGTGCATGGACAGTTCAGTGGAGACCAGTGTTAGAGGTGGGTGAAAGGGTGAGTCTACTATTAGTTGTGACTATAGCTGTGCATGAGATTTTCACATTGATTGATTGAGATTGCCAATGAGGATTGCGTAGTTAAAGCCAGGGGGATTTGATCTTAGATCCAATTCATTCTCATCTTGGATTGCGTAGTAGAGGCAGGCAAACAGTGGAGGAGATTTGAACCCGTGACTTGTTCAAATTTGAGCTAGTTTGTGTGTAACTATTGGAGATAGTACTGAGTACTTGTGAGGAGTATTGTACTATGATTGTTACATGTTCTCTTTCATTATAATATACAGATGGTTGGGGGTTTTCATCTGCAAGCTTTCCCCATTACATACTGTGTTTATATGTGTGATTGATTAATGTTTCTATGTGCACATGCGATTGTTTTTAATTCCGCAAATTGATGATCAATGGTAGAAGAGGTTATGTGTTATGCATGAAGCTAAAATAGTGTGTGACTAGGATAATCTCGGTGAATAAGTGATTTATTTAGAAATTTCTACACACCCAGGTGTTGCGCTCCTACTACTACACCCAAACGACGCCTGACTCTTCGTTCAAGCCTGCCCGGCATGCTGCGCTCATGTCACAAAAAAGCAACACTGAAAAAAAAAGGCATTCAGAGGCACTCGAATTGCCCACAGAGCTCGGTGAAGCCTTCTTCTTGCTGTGAAGACACTTTAAAGAGGTATTTTACTATTATCACTTCCTCATGATTTTATAAAGGATGAGGGCACCAAGTAAATTCAAAATTTGTGTTAAGGAAAGCATGGAGAAAACTTGAAAAGAATACCTAACCTATGCTCTACTAGTCTCCTAACCTTGTTAAAATCTCAACATCTCCTTAAACCCTCTTTCCTCATTATTTCACAAGAAAAAATCATTTCTATTTAAATATTTTGAGGCAAGGTAGAGAAAAATAAAATGTCAGAAGAAGAGAGTATGGACATAAATGGGGAGACTCAAAGACCAAGAAAGCAACAGAAGAAGGGAGGGATGCCAAAAAGGTTTGAACTTATAAGCACTAAAGAACTGATAGCCTCCTCTTCTATTCTTTCCTATTTTCAAGAGTTAGGGTGCTATGAGTTCTATAACAAAGTGAAAAAGATCAAAAATCACCCTCAGTTGACCAAGTTATTTTCCCTAAGACTTCACAAGCATAAAGTACACCTAGCAGGGGTAAGATTTGAGTTGACCACCAATGCCATCTCTAAGGCCACTAGAATGCCTTTCATAGGAGAAAGATGGTTCAAGCCTAAGCATCTTGAATTAAGTCATTACCACCCATTCTTGAAACCTAGTTGTCAAGCTGACTCCAAAACTATTTTCCCTCTCTCCCATCTATTCGATAGATATGCCCTCTTAATGAAGATTATCATGAAATACTTCAACTGTGAGGGTAGATTCTCCAGAGTCTATTCCTATCATATTATACTCCTCATGCATTTCACCAGAACCAAGCTACTGCACATGCCTTACTACCTTTGCAAAAGCATTGAGAAAATGTCATCCATCATGCAAAAGAGGCCTCCATCCCAACAAATATCAAGCCTTTTTCATCATTCTCTCATCAAAGTAATTTTCTCATACAAATTAGAACAAGAAGGCATTCCCTGGGAGGTTTTTATTGCCCATGATGATTTCACAACTCCAATCCCACACCTCTGCAAAGTATTCCATCATCATCTCAAAATCCTCCTCACACACCTCCATCGCCCTCCACTGACCTTGTTTCATCTTCTTCCCATGAATCATTTTACCAAACAGACCTTCCTCATTTACCTTCCCCTAAGAAAACTGATAATGAGGAAAGCAGTGATGATCATGAAGAAAGAAGTGATGATTATGATGAAAGCAATGCTAGCCTTGAAGAAAATAGTGGTGGCCTAGAAGAAAGCAGTGATGGTCATGAAGAAATCAGTAAGGGAGAGGACGATGAAGACAAGGGAGAAAATGATGAAGATAAAGAAGAAAATGAAGAAGAGGAAGATGGCCAAGAAGAAAGCAGCAATGGCCAAGAAGAAAATAGTAAAGGCAGTAGCAGGGATGAGTATGTGGATGAAGAAGAAAGAAGAGGTAAAAAAAGTGATACAGATGATGGGAAAAGAAGTCAAAACAATGGGTCCCATGATGAAGAAGAAGATTCTAAAAACATAGAAACAGAGGCAACCTTTCAAGAAGAGGACAATGAGAAAGAAAATAGAGCTATGATTATTGAGTCCCAGATAAGCTAAAAATTCCAGTGAGTGGGTTTTATGATGAGGGAAATGACACTGAGAACACTTATGCAGAAAGTGGAGAGGAAGCATATGAAGGCAATGACAATGATAAGAATGGCGAAGGCAACCCAACAAAAACATTTTGAAGTTGTTTTCAATAAGCAAGGAGATGATTATAAAGGTCAAAAGAATGAAGGCAGTAATGCATAAAATGAAATTGGCATTGAAGACAGTAATGCAAAGGGTGAGGAGGAGGAATAAATACCAAACATAGACACCTCTTAAATTTCAAAAATAGAGCATGGCAGTCTTGAAGGTCTTGGCAGTAGTGAAGGCATAAAATATGTTGAGAATGTTTGTCAAAGGGACAACCAACAACAAGGTAGGGAGGATATACACACAGAAAACATCCATGAAGAAGAATACAGTCCTAAGGTTGTAAATGATCAAATTTTTCCAGCAAAATTTGTGGTGCCTTTCACCATCACTTATCAGAGAGGAAGGAGGCATGTGTTTGCTACCTCCAAAAGGAAAGGGGACATGCTGTACTCCTCAAAACCAATGAGGGAAAAAGGTAAAAATCCCATGAAGAGCAAAGATAAATAGCCAATTAAGGACAAAGGTAAAAAACCAATGAAGGACAAAGGCAAACAAACAATGAAAGAGGAGGAAGACAATCATGAGGAAGAAAGGGAATTTGAACTCATTCATATAGACAATGATGAGGAAAATGAAACAAGGATAGTGAATTCTCTCTTACAAGACTGGAATGCACAAATTAGGGACTTGGAGGTTGAGCTAGAAAGGTCAAAGGATCTTATTCATTTCCTACAGATGCAAAACAAAAAAATGAGTGGCCAGCTAGCCATTTATGAAGCCCGAGCGCTCATATATAAGAAGGAGGCTCAAAGGTCACAAGTGAAATTAAAGGAGTACATGGGCGATTATGAGGAGAGCAGTGATGAAGAGGGGAAAACAAGAAGAATACATAGGACTATGGTTCTTAGGAAAGCATTGGCCAAACAGAGAGAGGAAGAATCAGCCCAAGCACAAAAATTTCCCCTCACTGAACTCCTTGCCATGGATATTGAGCATAAAAAAGAGTCATGGCTTGAAAGGGAAAATATACATTTAGAGGCCAAATTAGAGAAGGCCAACAAATATTTTAGCTTACAGAGAAAGATGACTGAGCACTACAAACGAAGAAATCACTTTGCAAGGAAGAAGCTCAAAACTGCCCAAAATGAGGGCCCAACACCAAATGATGAGAAAGACCAACCTAGGCTTGGTATTTTTTCCCAAGCTTCACTACAGGTCTCCAAGGACCCTTGAGGCACCTACATACCAAATTTGAGGAAAATTGAACAAGTTTATGTTTTTTGCAAAATTTTAAGCCTAGGAACGCAACACCCCCTGTGTTGCGCCTTTTCCTAGGGAATATTCAGAGGGAGAAGCTTACATTTTTGGGTTTCCAATCATGAGAGGAGTATGCTCACCAAATTTCAGCTCAATTGGAGTTGTTTTGGTCCCTCGAAAGAGTAAAAAACACTCATTTTTTCACCTTTTTGCCTTCTTTTCTGAGCAGGTGATGCGCTCCTGGAAGTCTTGGATTTTTCCACTTTTTTGGAAACTTGTAGAGGTCATATCTAGGAAAGTATACATCCACATATTTCCAACAGGCCATCATGGAGTCTTTTCCGACATTGGAAGGCCTCCAAAACTCTGTTGCAAAAAGATCCTTTTTAGTGCTGCACTCCTGGAAAATTTTCAAGTTTTTGAGACAGCATGCTGCGTTCCTGTGTGTAACTAAGAAAATGTGTGTTAGGCACATTTCATTATGTATGTTAGAGCCTAAAAGTCAATATTTTACTATTTTAGTCTAGAAAAGATATTTTAAAAGATATTTTGTGCCTTGGACCTTGTAAGGCCTCAAGGACAAGTTAGGATATTTATTTTTGGCCAATAGGCTTCTAGATGCTCTAGTGAGCTCTCCTCCTCCTTGCTTGTTATACAATCCATGAGGATTCATTGTAAACATTGGGACTTGATGTGTTTAAGAGCAATACATGGTTTTATGAGCTTGGAGAAGATATTGGTTTTGTGAAGTGGATGAATGGCTGGCTTGGCTTGATGATGGAGAAGCATGTTTGCAGGATTCCATAGCTTGGTGAATGGTGATGTTTCCCTGATTTGTTTATGTTTTCTTGTACTCATTTATGTTTAATTCTTCTTGATTTTTATAGATCAAAAAAGTATAGGTTGAGACATGCTTATGGAAGCACCTCAAACTTCCAGTTTGCGATAGCTTTGATGTTTTCTCTTTTAGCCATCTTAAGGAATTCTTGACTGCTCCTTAGGTCCACTAAAATTTTTTTTTGTTTCATGAATGGTTAATATGCTAGCTTAAAAGTATGTTTCATGGTATGCCCTACTTATTTGAAGTTCTCTAAACCCTATCTTGAAGCCTTTCTATGAAATATTGATTGATTAGGTTAAGTCAAAGAGGTCTCATTCGATCTTGCCCTTTTTCCATGCTTACCCACTTGTTTCAAAGCTCCCAATAGCTTTATATATGTTGTTTAGGAGTTCCCTCTCCATAAATTAAGTTATTTTTTTATCTTATGTGTTTTCCCAACAACTGAAGGTGAATTTCTAAAGTTAGGAGTTCTTATGCTTCTATGTCTCACTAGATTATTTATCTTATATGTTTATCATTTTGAGTATTGTTCATAGAGATTAATGGTTTGCCCTACCTCATGAGCTATTTCTTCAAACTATATATGTTTAATAATTCTTATTTTTTCACAAACTTAATGTTCATTACACCCCATACATTACCCAAAGGATCCATTAACCTTACTAAATCGGCCCTGCAATACATCCTTTTCATCATTTAGACACTCTTGACTTCATCTGACCCCATAGCCTTATTGATTCGATCATCTCTCTTTCCACCTGTCCTACTTGATCATCTTACCCCAACCCAAAACAAACAAACTGTACTTAAACAACTAGCCTAAAATCAATTATTCAAAGTGAACAAGTTCACATCCTTCGCATAATAGAGAGATCCCTCTCTGAGTCTAGGAAGGCTAGGTCCTAGGACTCCAAATATTGGTTTGATGTTACCCTGTCATTTGGTTTACCAATATGCCAAATTACGAGACACTAAAATCACCCATGATTGTTCTATTCTTCCTCTCCACAACCCCATTTTTCTGTGGGTTATGAGGTGCTATGAGTTCTCTTCAAAATCCTTCTTTGCTGCAAAATTTCTTAAACTAGTTAGAGATATATTCTCCACCATTATCACTCCTAAGAGCCTTCATTTGCTTCCCAAACACTTTCTTCACCAATGCCTTAACTCACAAAACTTTGAGAATGTTTGATCCTTCTTCTGCATGAAGAAGATCTAGCATTTACGAGAAAAGTCATCAACAAAAATTATGTAGTACTTATGTTTTGTTGTTGAAGCAACCAAGAACGGTCCACACACATCTGTGTGAACTCTCTCAAGGATTCCCGAAGCATGGTTCTCCTTCTCATGAAATGTGTAATTTACATACTTCCCCATGGTGCAACCCTTGCACTGATCTAACTGAGCAAGTGTTCCCATTGGAATTCCAGTAGATATTTGTTGCATGACTTTCAAGGCTCCATGATGAAGATGTTTAAATTGCCTGTGCCATAATTCGCCCTCACCCTAGCTCACCACTTTTTCTACCTTGCCCATCATGGCAGAGCAGCCATCTATCTCCAGCTTGTAGATATTCTTAACTTGAATCCCTATCCTCTTGGCTTGACCCATTTTTTTATGTTGCAGGAAAGCTTTCCCATCACTAAAAACAACGTCATAGCCTCTGTCTTCCAACATTGCAACCGAGACCAAATTTTTCTTCAAACCTGGAACATGTATAACATCTTTCAATTGAAATGGTTTACCTAACTCCCTCTGAAAGGTAATGGTACCAATCCTTATAGCACTGTACCATCCATCGTTGCCCATCTCTATATGCATCTGGAGATCTTTCTCCTCCAAGTCACTGAAAAGTTCCTTATCTCCCGTCATGTGAAAGGAAGCGCCACTATCCAAGTACCACACTGATACTAATGCATTTGACACCATGCATGGGATGAAGGAGAAGTAAAGCTCCAATTGCGAGGTGAGGTCCTCACCAGCTATAGCTCCAGCAAGCTTCTTGTTCTTTTCTTTGTGGACAGTTAGTAGCAAGATGCCCATGTTCGTGACAGTCAAAACACTTCACCTTGGAAATATCCAGCTTCTTGTCTTTAGACTCATATTTAGAATGGAATTTCTTCCCCTTCCCCTTCCCCTTCTTTGCCTTGGCATCCAAATCATAATCCTCTTCATCATCATGCTTTGATCAAGAGACATCTTTGGTTTTCTAACTAAACTCCTCCTGCACCAGATCCAACCACACTCGTTCCCAATCTGGCAATTTTTCTCGTCCGTTGACAAAGTATTAATAACTATGCCAACTCTAAGGAAGTCCCAAGAGAGCCAAGTTCACCAAATCATCATCAGAAACAATTATTCCCACACTCCACAATTCATCCCTACATTGGACAAACTTCGCGAGATACTTTGGAATGTTGTCACCCTTTCCCATCTTGATCTTCTTGAGTTTATCTTTGAGCACTAATTTCCTATGGTCGTTGTTGCTTTGGAATAGATCTGTCAAAGCCTTCCACATATCATATGGTGTGGCTTTCCCATGGAAGCTTGAGAAAATGTGGTCTCATACTCCCTCCAATAAGATCCTCCTCGCCTTTTCCACTTTCTTTTGCCATGCATCAAGATTGGCAGCATTTGACGAAGAAAGATTAGGAACATCATTGTCAATGAATTCCTTCAAGCCATTGTCTTCAAGTACTGCCTCCATCTTTTCCTTCCAAGAAATGTAGTTCAAGCTACCCTCGAGTGCATACTCTAACCTCAAGCCATTGAAAGCCATTTCGATCTTGAATCAGCTGTAGCACCAAGAAAGTATTTCTCCAAATTCGAATTCTTTCCACCAACAAACTAAAATCCTACTTCACTACTTCAATTTCCAGTGCTCTGATACCATGTAGAAATTATACAAAATACATGTATGTCCTGGATTCTCCTGATCTAACAATATGCTACTGTGAAATATATAATCACTTCTACAAATCTTTGTGGAAACTAGAACACAATTGCCAATTACAATATCATGAAGAAATATCAATCACACACAACACAGATAATCTATCGGGGAAAGCTTATAGCTAAAAACCACACTATATTCTATTTTATATTATATCATGGATCATGAAACAATTACATGCAAAGCTCCAAATCAAGAGCTCTCAGTACATGAGCTAACTGTCTCACACTGTCATACAAAAATTTGCAAGTTCCTTTGCCAATTTACTGTCTTCAAACAACCTACCTCCATTGCGCAATCCCTGAATGAATGCAATATTTCCTGCCTTGACTGTGCAATCCTCATGGGCACATCCAATGTGTGTGTGCTTGCATGTGTGGAAACGGATAATGTCACAACTGATAGTTTACTTCCCTTTCACCTAGAGCTCAACTGGGTCTCCACTGGATTTGACATGCATGTAGTTAATAATAGTAAATCTTCAGTTGCATGTGAGACCACTGATTGTAAACTAATTAATAATTAATTAACTTGATCTATCACTAGTGTATCTTCAATTACAACTAGCACAACTAATTTTAACTCACTTAACTGAGTTAAACTACTTTACAACTTGCATAACTGCACTTCCAACTCTATTACGACTTCAAATCACTCATTTACAACTAAGTCAACCTGCATGTCCCACCAACCAACCACTTAACTCGAAATTCCTTTTGCTAACTAATTTTCCACTTTAGTTAACTATTTCCAAGTGCTCATTGAGAATAGAATATAGTTTATTGTCCAACTAATATTAAGGGATAATAATAGTAGACATGCATCTATAAATAGACATGCAATCTATAAATAGAATTTGCATATACATCTATAAATAGACATACAACTAAAAATAGTTTGAGGCTCCATCCTAGTGTAGGTGCTTCATTTTCACTAGGATCTTCTTTTTGAATCTCAACAAGAATAACTCGATGTGGTTTTCATGTTTAAAGAGTTTGAAAATGCAATAAAAGAAAACTCATTCAATTCTTTCAACATAAATTTTAATGAGCTCGTAGAAAGTGAAGCTCGGTGTTTCTCATTTTTAGGGAGTCAGGAAAGTCAAACATAAGTAAACTCAAAAATTTCCTTTTTCATGAATTTAGTCCCTCAATCCCGAAAAAGGGTAGAATAATGCAGGAGAGAACTCTATTAACCATGTTTAGTCAATGTATACCTTTTTCATAAATATTCTACATGATTTGTAAAAGGGGTAAACTAATATCAAGCAAATTCTTTTCGTTTTCATTAACAAGTTCAACACAAACAAGCATAATAAACGATATTTTCATTTTTCGAGAGTTAGAAAAGAGTTAAAGATAACTCCAATGTTTTGCTTTTTCAAAAGTTTTAACAATTCTTAAAAAGTGATAAAGATGTACTCATATCACCAAATTTCAATTTAATTAACGAGGAGGAAAAGATGGAAAGAACTCGACATTTTTATATACGTTTTATTAGCCTAAAAATATAGCAAAAGAAGCTTGGGATTTTCAGGATTTTAACGACTCTTGAAAATAATAACCGAAATGGACTCGAGATAGATTTCATTTTTATACAAGCTTGAAATAGAGAAATACAATGCTTGAGAGTGGTTTCATTTTTACACAATCTTGAAACAAAGAAAAGATATGCTTGACAGTAGTTTCCTTTTTTACATATGCTTGAAACAAAGGAAAAATATGCTTGAGAGTGGTTTCATTTTTACACAAGCTTGAAACAAAGGAAAACTATGCTTGAGAATGGTTTCATTGTTTATACAAGATTGAAATAAAGAAAAAATATGCTTGAGATAAGTCTTCATGCCCCTAGCATAATTACTTAATTATAGGAACATGCCCCCCAACCTTCATTTCATTCACCTAAGTAGACTACTAGTTACTAATAGGTGGAGGGAATGAAGGTTTGTTTAACATATTGGATGAGAAACTCGACTTAACATTTACAAGATCTAGTCAAAGACTTAACTCAATTAAGGGAGGATTTGTTTCATTTTTTTAATGAGCTTGACACAGGAAAAGAACCATGCTCATGGAACCTTGTTTCATTTTTTAATGATATTGACATAAGAAAAGTAACTATGATCACACAAACTTGTTTCATTTTTTAACGAGGTTGACATAGTAAAAGAACTATCCTCATTAGGAACTTGCTTCATTTTTTAATGAGGTTGATATAGTAAAATAACCATCCTCATGAATACTTGATCGTATCTTCCAATAAGAAGGAACATATGTTAAGGAACACACATCGATGATGGATTCCAATATTTATTCATCAAAAGGAAGAAAAATTCTCTCGAAGGAACACATGTCAAGGGGATCAATAGGTATAAGAAAATCAGTTTCAAATGTACCCATTGAAGGGTACCCCATGTTAATTACTGAATTTGAGTCAAAATAAGTTGAGAACTGAAAACATGGGATTGGTTTCCAAATAATTAACCTGTGGTGGAGTGGGTACCACTTGTGTATAAGGAACATTCAGGGTGTTGGATGGTTGGTATTCAAATCAAGATCAACGAACTAAAGCTTCTCAACAGTCACAATTTTTATGTTATGAAACCAACTCCCAAAATAGAAGAAAAGAGATATCAATGCCTTAGAAATTAGCCTCTTCAAGGGGGAAACCTCCTTTACATTAAATAAATGAACAATTCTTGGATGACCCAAATGACAAAACCTCCTTTCTATATATAGGATTCCATGGGGTCACAATATAATCGTAGCCGAACTAACAATAATAATTTAAGGGCACAATAATAACAATATGGGGACTACATGGGTACAACAAAAACAATAAGGGGGCTACACTAACCAAAATAAGGGACTACACTAGTAGCATAGGGCCTTAACATGCCCCTCTCCTTCAAAAAGGTGTTTTCCTCAATGCTTGAGTAGTTCTAGATGCTTCTGTACAAAATTCTCATCCTCCCATGTGGAATATTTAGTGGGTAAGTTCTTCCACTTGATGAGATAATCTAAAATTGATTGATTTCGTAGTTGTTGAGTTCTTGTTTCTCTAACTGCTTTAGGTTCCATTATGATTTTTCCTTCCTCATCAAGTTCTAGAAATATTATTTGAACTGGAATTTTGTCACATATAACCTTATTTAAGCATGAAACATGGAAAACTAGGTGCACTCAAGAAGATGAAGGAAGATCCAATTTGTATGCCATAGTACCAATATTTTGCAACACCTTATAAGGACCATAGTACTTTGGCGATAATTTATTATCCTTATTAGCTTTCTTGAGGGCATTTGTTTGTATGGTTTTAGATGTAAAAATACCCAGTCACCTACATCAAAACTTCTCTCACTGCGATGTTGATATTCCTGTTGTTTCATTCGATGATGTGCCAAATTTAGGTTCTCCTTTAAGAGTTGGAGAACTTGTTGTTGATGCTTGATGTGATCTTCCACTTCTTGAACCTTATAATTTTCTCTTAAAGATGATGTGATGGACGATGGATGATATCCATTAAGTTCCATAAATGTGGTCATTTTTGCTAAGTGTTATACCACCATTCAGCCAGAGGTAACCAATTGACCCGTTGTGTTTGTTTATCAGATGCAAAGCAATGAAGATATCATTCCAAATTTTTTTTTCACAATCTCAGTTTACCCATTGAGGATGATAAGATGAGCTATGAACTAGTTGAGTACCCAAACAAGAAAATAATTTCGTCCAAAAAATTCTAGTGAAAATGGGATCTATATCACTTACAAGAATCTTTGGGTTTACATGTAGCTTTTGAATTGTTTCCATAAATGCAGTACCAAATGTACTCGCTTTAAATGGATGAGATAATGCACAAAAGCGTGCATAATTGGTAAGCCTATCAACTACCACCATGATGACACTCTTTCCTTTGGATTTAGGTAAACCTGTGATAAATCCATTGAAACCTCTTCCCAACATTGATTTGGAATGGATAAAGGTTGTAGCAATCCCAGGGTCTTAATTGTCTGAACTTTATTTTGCTGGAAAACCAAATATTCCGCCACAAACTTTTGAATATCAAATTTAAGGCCATCCAAAAAAATTCTTTCTTCGCCCTATGGTAATTTTTAAAAAATACCGAGTGTCCTCCTAAGGGAGAGGTGTGCAATTCCAAAAGAATCTTTTGTTTTAGTTGGGAATTCTTACAAAGATATGAGTGATCTTTGTACCATAAGGAATCATTTTTCCAACCAAATGTATTAGATGTACTGGGATTTTGCTGCAACTTTTGAAGGAGTGTCCATGCTTCTTCGTCATTCTTCCATTCCTCCCTTGCTTCGATTATCCAATATGGTTGGATAATAGAAATGGCACAAAGCAATTCCTCCACATCCTCATCCTTTCTTGAGAGTGCATCTGCAACAACATTTAGCTTCCCTTTTTTGTAGATGATTTCAAAGTCATAACCCAACATCTTTGTGACCCATTTTTGTTTCTCTTATGAAGATAGTCTTTGTTCCAAAAATCATTTAAGACTATCATGATCAATTTTTACCTTGAAGTGTCTTCCCATTAGGTAAGGTCGTCGTTTCTCTAGTGCATGTAGTATTGCAAACATTTCCTTCTCATAAATAGCTTTCTGTAAATACTTTCCTTTGATTGAACGACTTTCAAAAGCAATGGGTCTTCCTTCTTGCATTAAAAGAACACTAATTCCATTTCTCGAGGCATCACCTTCCACAATAAAGGTTTTTGTGAAGTCTACGTAGCTAAGACTGGTGCTTGGCACATTGACTCTTTAAGATGTTCAAAGGCCTTAGTTAGTTTAGGAGTCCATGAAAATGCATATTTCTTCGATAATGTTGTTAGAGGTGTTTTTATTCTCCCATAATTATTAACAAACTTGCGATAATACCCTGTTAATCTAAGAAATCCTCGCAACTAATTTATGGTTGTGGGTATTTTCCATTATTTAATGAATTTAATTTTGTTAGGGTCTACCTTAACACCCTCATCAGATACAATATGACCTAGATATTCCAGCTCTTGTACTCCAAATAAATATTGAAGGTTTTTTCATATAATTGTTTCTCCTCCAATAGTTTGAGCACCCTGTCAACATGTTGAACATGATCCTTCCAAGGCCTATTGTAGATCAATATGTCATCAAAAAATACTAACACAAACTTTCTAAGGAAGGATTTGAAAATGGAATTTATCAACCCTTGAAATGTAGAAGGTGCATTGGTAAGGCCAAAAGGCATGACCAAAAATTCATAATGACCCTCATGAGTTCAAAATGTTGTTTTCAGAATGTCTTCAGTGTTCATTCTAAGTTGATGATATCCTGAACGGAGATCCAACTTGGTGAAATAAATTGCTCCATGTAATTCATCCAATTATTCATCAATCACAAGAGTGGGAAATTTATCTTTGATAGTGAGCTTATTGAGCTCCCTATTGATCAGGAGATTATGTGTTTTGCTCAAAATTTAAAGTGCTTGAAAGTGTACTAAACATGAGCGACCCGAAAGGTCTTGCCATTACAATTCCGGCACCGTGAACGGTTTGAAAAACCGATGTCTTCCTAAATATCTAAAATTTTTATGACAGGGATGATTGGGATGCCTAGTCAGCAGGCAAGTATAGTCAGCAGGTGGAATATTCTAGGAATATTTTGTTTTCCTAAGATAACAGGATTTCACCACGTGGCATGATGTGGATCATTGATTTGGGATGTACGTTGTGTTTTTTTTATATATCCAATTAGAGAATGACACATGGCTAGCCATGAGGCTACCACATGTCCCCTGGACAGTTGAAAAAAACTATGGTTTGGGGTCTAGGGGGTTCGACCTCGTGACCTCTGGTGCATGCACAATGGTCCCATCCAACTTTGCTACGTTACAACTTAACCATATGAGTCGAATGGTTCTATTTGAAGTTGTATTATTTTTCATTTCAGAGGCGGGGAAGGTTTGGTCACATGTTACATTCTATAACCGTAACATTAAAATGTCAATTGGCTTTAAAACCATAACAATCACATGAAATTGTTTATGGTTAATGTGTCAGTTATATAAAACATACAAACCCTAGTGGAAAACAAGAGCTGTCACATGGGCGCAGTTCAAATGGCAACTAATGCCACAGTTTTCGGAACCCTTAAGACTATGAGTTGCATGCCATGTGGAGTTTCAAAATAGTTAAGTTGTGAAGTTAAAGGCGGGGGGTCGACATGTGACCACCCCGCCCAAACCATCTGATATTAATGCGAACGGTCTTATCCGACGGAAATGTGGAGGCACCCTAAAATTTAGGGTTTTTCCTATTTTTAGCAACAGTTAAGTGTAGTCTCCACTTTTGATGGAGGTTTTCTAGCAGATATTGGGAAAAATGCATTGGGAGGTCAATTTTCGACCAATTTGGATGAAACAAGAGTCTACCTAGACTAATTTGAGAATTCTGGAGCCACTGGTGCAGAGAAAACAACCATTAGAGGCTTGTAAACACATTTATTTTCAATTTTGAGCATAATGACAAAGAGGGACATGCCATTGGGAGTTGGACCAGCCATTAGGGGAATTTTGAGGTCTAAAATGGGCCTCCTAAGAAAAATGTACAACCAAAATAAACTTTATAAGAAACAATAGGATTCAAGATGATGATGTCAACCATGGGGGATGATTCACCATTTTTGGAGTAAAAGAGTAAAAATATTAAAAAATAATAAAATAATAAAACTACTTTTTCAACTCGTATTTTAAACATATCTCCCAAATTTTTTACTCAAATTTCGAGTGGGAGTACTCGTTGGATGAAAAATTTAATTCCTCATCCAAGGAGTACCCATGTTGCATACTTTCGATGAACTCTACTGCACGAAAAATGAGAAATACATAAAAAACGTGATTGTAATCACATTTTTTTATGTATTTCTCATTTTTCATGTAGTAGGACCCATCGAAAGTATGCAACATGGGTACTCCTTGGATGAGGATTTAAATTCCGCATCCAACGAGTACTCCCGCTCGAAATTTGAGTAAAAATTTGGGAGATAAGTTGAAAATATGAATTGAAAAAGTAGTTTTTTCATTTTTCCCTCTAAAATTTGATGATGTCATCAAATCTTATTTGATTTTTCTGCTATTATTTTATAATTTCCTTAGGAGGCCCATTTTAGACCTCAAAATTCCCCTAATGAGATGTAGCCCAGGAGGGGTGAACTGATTCATCATGCCTACTGTGTAAAACTTATGTGTGATGTTTTTTTCTCTGTTATACAGTGTTGTACAATGTTATTTAGGTTTATTCATGCTTAAAGTTCTATTTTTCATGGTTAAAACACTCATTCCTTAAGTAAACAAATGGAGACAAATTGTACATGTTTTTATTACTGAAAGGACACTTAGCATAGCAAACTAATACACTCCTTTCATATCAGGTTGGTATCAAAGCTAGATCTTATTCTCTGGTGTTTTTTTGTGCAAAGATTTGTTTAATTGTTTGCAAGGGTTTACATGCTTACTAGGCTTAAGCTTAAGAGAGGAGAAGGAAAATTGGTGGAAGCAAGAGGGTTTTAAATAGAGCCACAACAAAAGAGGGAAATATTTCCACATTCTCCACCAGCTAGTTCACCTCCAAAAGAAGCAGAATTAGCATTAAGCTTGCCTCTAGGAGAAGGAGAAATCCATGAAGAGGTAGATCCCAAAGAAGAAGAAAGGGAGTTTAGGAAATAATTCCTTGACATGACTAAAATGGTGAGAGTCCTTTGTCAATAAAGGAATGAGAGACTAGAATGAGAAGGATCCAAACTTCACAAGGAAGGTCAGGGATCATCAGGAGGTCAAAAAGTTGAAGATAAATCAAATAAGGGCAATGGAGGAAATGGAGACAGTGGAAAGTCACCATCATCACCCTCATCTTCATCCTCATCATCCTCTACTTCATCTTCAGTACATCAGCCATGTAAGTCAAAGAACACTGGTAAAAGTCCTTATTAAAAACTTGATGTTAAGTTTGAATTGCCAATGTTTAATGGTGAAGTCAATGCAGAAAATCTTGATAATTGGATTAGGCAATTGGAGATCTATTTGAGAATTCAAAACCTCCATGATGATGATACTAAAATACAAATAGCTTCATTGAGGATGGAAGTTGCAACTCTTGTTTGGTGGGAAGCCAAGACAAAGGAGGAGATAAAAAAGCATGGTAAGATTATTCTATCATGGACTGATTTCATTTATGTAATAAAACAACAGTTTTATCCATTAGCTCACATGCAGAAAGCCATATTGGACTGGAAAATTTTTAAGAAATTGAAAGGAAAAAATGTACAATTTATACCCAAGAATTTAGGAGAAGAGCTCTCTTATTAGGGGTAGATTTGCAGAGGCAATACACTTTTCTCAAGTATATAGGAGGTTTACATACCTACCTAAGACATACTATCCTCATGTTTAGCCCTACAAGCCTAGATGAATATTGTGTACAAGCCACACATTTAGAGGCAAGGGGAAAACAAAACATAGATGAGAATGAAGAAAATGAGTTTAAGGGAAAATGGAAGAAAAGGAGAAATGAAAATATCAGAAAAGAGAAGGGAAAATTATTTTTCAAAAATTGTTCTAAAACTAGCCATGATGAATACCATTGTTGGAAACTTCATCCAGAGTTGAAACTAGAAAGTTTTAAAGCCAAAGAGAAAGACAAGGAGAAAGGAAAATTTACTGTAATAGATGAACAAGACTTAGGGTCAGATTCAGGAGATCAAACAAAAATCATAACTATGGGACTAAAGAACATGAAGGGGAAAGAGATTGAAACTAAACCCAGTTCTAGCATATCTAACTGTCACATACAAGCTCCAAATGAAGAAGAGAGAATTGAATTGTTTCATGTGAGGGTGATTTCCAAACATACCAAGGTTGACACATTGTTTGATAGTGGGTCACAAGAAAATTTAATCTCTGAAGACTTGGTCAAGAAACTTAATCTTGATACCATTCCACATCCAAAAACATATCCACTTGGTTGGATTTCTAAGGATGCAAATTTACAGGTTTCAAAGAAGTGCATCTTGTGCTTTACAATAACAACACATATTTCATTGACACAGTTGAATTAGATGTTGTTCCACTTGATATAATGGGTATGGTGTTGGGAAGTCATTACTTGTATGATAGGAAAGAAATATTTCATCTCCATGAGAACAAATACCATTTATTCAAAGATAGAAAGGAGCATATTGTGAGAGCTCATCGCAAGAAACTAGACACTTCTTTAGTTAATGCAAGGAAAATGAAGAGGCTATTCAATGCAAGCCAAAACTTGAAATTGATGATGATTAAAAAAAGAGAGGTTTTACATCATCATTTTCAAACAAATTCTGATGTATGTAATCAGTTGTTTCAGTTTGAAAGTAGGTTGTCGTTGAAAGAAGATGACAAGCAGTTGTAGCTGTTGACATTGGTGTTGAATGGTGCTAAAAACAAGGTGTTAGTGCAAGAAGTTGCAAAGGTCAAAGAGAGGACAAAGAAACTTGGAAAAGAAGGCACAAGATTCAGAAATTTTCATTGCTGGTTTTCGAAAGGCATGGTACAATGGCGAAGAAACTTGATCAAGAGTCAACACAAGTTCAAGGCAAAAGAAGTAAAAAATTTCCATAAGGACAGAGTGCATGGTGAGAACAATTCCAAGTTTCTTTTAATTATAGACTAATGTAGAAACAAGATGTTTACTGCAAAGTTAGATTTTTGTTCTACAAGTTCAAAAAATATGCAGCATGACAGTGTCAAAGACAACAATGGACGGTCGATAGAGTCAAGGAAAATTTTGTCTTTTCATGAAAAGCTCCAACTAATGAAATTAGGGAAATTTCAGTGCATAAAGACTAGAATATTGTGGACATAGTCTTCTCATCTTCATGTTCAGTAATCCAGAGAGATTTTGGGGTCCAAAAGCTTCCCAGTGGGGAGATGTGATAAGGAGATCAAGTGTTTTACTCAAAATTGAAAGTGTTCAAAACTGTACTGAACCTGAGTGACCAGAAAGGTCTCATTGTTGTGATTATGGTGCCACTAATGGTTCAAAAAACTGACGTTGTATGAGGAAGATATCACATTTTGATCGTTTTCCTAAATAGCTAAAAATTTTATGACAGGGATGATTGGGATGCCCAGTCAGCATGCAGGTATAGTCAACAGGTGGCATATTTTGGGAATATTCCATTTTCCTAAGCTCACAGGATTTCATCACATGGCATGATGTGGATTGTTGATCTAGGATTTACGTTGTGTTTTTTTCTTATAGCCAATTATAGGGTGACATGTGGCCAGCCCTGAGGCTGCCACATGTCCCTTAGATATTTGAACAAAATTATGGTTTGGGGTCCGGGGGGTTCGACCACGTGACCTCCAGCACGCGCACAACGGTGTCATCCAAATCCGCTACGTTATGACTTAACCATATAAGTCGAATGGTTCTATTTGAAGTTGTATGCTTTTGCATTTCAGAAGGGGGCAGCGGTCCCAACCCGCCGGTGGCCCCAAGATTTTGTCATATGTTACATTCTATAATCGTAACATTAAAATGTCAACCGGTGGTAAAACCATAATGATCAAATGGAATTGTTTGTGGTTAATGCAATGGTTATATAAAACATAAACCCCGTTGGATAATAAGAGCTGTCACATGGGTGCAGTTCAAATGGAAACTAGTGCCATGGTTTTCGAAACCCTTAAGACTCTGAGTTCTATGCCATGTAGACTTTCAAAATAGTTATGTCATAGAGTTAAAGGCAGGGGGTCGGCATGTGACCACCCTGCCCAAACCATTTGATATTAATGCAAATGGTCTTATCCAGTGGAATTGTGGAGGCACCCTAAAATTTAGGGTTTTTGCTACTTTTAGCAACAGTTAAGTGTAGTCTCCACTTTTGGTGGAGCTTTTCTAGCTGATATTGGTAAAAATGCACTGGGAGATCAATTTTCGACCAATTTGGGTGAAACAAGAGTCTACCTAGACTAATTTGAGCATTCTGGAGCCACTGGTGCAGAGAAAACAACCATTAGAGTCTTGTAAACACATGTATTTGCAATTTTGAGCATAATGAAAAGAGGGAGTTGGACCAACAGATGTAGCCCACGAGGGGTGAACTAATTCATCATGCCTACTATAGAAAACTTATGTGTGATGTTTTTTTTCTCTATTATACACTGTTGTACAGTGTTATTTAGGCTTATTTGCATGCTGATGTTCTATGTTTCATGGTTAAAACAATCATTCCTTAAGAAAACAATTGGAGGAAAATTCTACATGCTTTTATTACTAAAAGGACACTTAGCACAACAAACCAATACACTCCTTTTATATCACCTATAATCCAAACACATGCGCCATGATCCATCCTTCTTGTGCATCAATACTACTGGAGCAAAGAAAGAACTTTGACTAGGTTGAATTATACCAACCTCTAGCATCTTTGCTATCATAGGTTCAATTTCAATATTTTGGACATAAGGATATCTGTAAGGCCTGATGTTTGAAGGAACACTTCCTGGATTCAAATGAATAGCATGATCATGATCAAGAATAGGTGGGAGTCCTTTGGGAGTTTCCAACACCTTACAATGATTGTCCAAGACTTTTTGGAGATCTGGAGAAATGGATGATTTTGATGTTTGAACTTCTAGTGAGCATAATTGTGAAATTACACCTCGTTGTTATTTCTTCAGAATATTTGTCATGACATTAGAAAATTTAATCTTTCCTGGCTTCCCTACGATACCTCATAATTCAACTTCCTTTCCTTCCAATTTTTTTTCAAGAAAAGTTCTTGAAAATTAAAAGCTACCGTCCCCAAATATTGTAACCATTGTACTCCTAGTACAACTGCTATAGGTCAATTTAGGCATCAATCCCAGTGACCTGATTAACTGAACATCATCTCCAAAATATTAATGATTGCAGGTCTATCATTCCCCAACATTGCAAATTGCTATATGCCCTAAGACAAGAAGAAGACAAATGTAAAAGGACTTTCATCAAGCAAAGGTTTCCAAAGGTTTGAAGCTTATAATATAGCATGTGGGAGCTCATCAATGCAGCCCCTAAAGGGACTAAGTGCGTTGCATATGCAGGTAGCTCCATGTAAACCTGATTTGCAAAGCACTTCTTGACACTATAGGGTGCGTTGGTCAAATTGGGAGCGAAATTCTCATTGTTCCGGAATCTCCACATGGCCAGTGTCTTCTAAAAGGGTTCACATGTGTCAAGCTTTGGATCCAAGTGTCCATTTGAAATCTACATGGAGGGAAACATGTCTTGCGTATTATTGGAAAGTCCTTAACTGATCAATTACTTCAATTCTTCTATAAATTGAGGATGGATTTCAGTAATTGGGGAGGAGAATTTGAGTAGAGAAATACTGGAGAATTTTCAATAAGAGTTCTATTTTGTGTAACTTATGATTGGAGATTGCTGAAGCTATGGTTGGCTGTGGAATCATGTTGGAAGGTTGCTTCAGATCAGTCTATGGGTTGTAACCTCTCCTTCTACTATTAATAAAGAATGCAATTCATTTTTCCCTACATGCTCATGTTTTAACTATGATTTTCTCTTGTATAAGATCTTAGTTGTTGATGTTTGTAGTTTTATGCTTAACTGATTTAGCTGAATATTTTGTTTAGATATCTATATCATTGCATCTTCTGTTGTTTCAATGTTCTTTCTTGCAGGAAGCATTCAGCAAACAACCGCTTGAATTTGAAGCTGCTACAGGAGCGACAGAAAGGAATCATTTAGAAGCGACTGAACCAAGTAAGTTTCTAATCCTCTCTGTGTATCTATTCTAAATTAGGAAAGACAACTGTGTAGTCTTTAATCTATTGTTCTTGACTTTCACCTGTCATAAGATGCATGTTCTATCCATAGTACACAAATCCGCCCAACAAATTAGCGAATCCACTGGGGAGTTTTCTCATAGATTTAGGTGAATATAGCCATTGAATTTCTTTGTGTATCCACCCAGTAGTTGTTACATTAAAATATTAAGCATTTTCAGAACTTATTTTGCAAAGAAGGTGTGTTGAACAGTAGTATTCCTTGATTTTGTTGCTTATATACTGCGCCCAACGCACCCTCAGAAGGCAGACAATGTGTTGCATAGCACTGTCTCCCTTTTAGGCCTGCATATGCAGAGCACTATCCCCCTTGATAGACTACGTCAGCTCCTGAAAGTGACTTTTTCCAATGAAATTGTCTTTGCAATCTGCTTTGATTATGTTTGCTACTGTGTTTTGAAAAGTTTGATCCTTTGTTGACCAGTGATTCTTATATATTTCTCTTTCCTTTGAGTAAAATTTGTTAAATGTTGGTTTAAAAAAGTTTTTCATTATCATTGGCAAATTTTATTTCAAATTATTTTTATAGTCACATTGAAATCATTTGCTTTCGAAATAGGAAATTGTCGTAAAATATTCATTTCCTTGATAGGAGAAATTGTTGCTGAAATCATCATTTTTCCTTCAAAAGAGAAACTGTCATTTATATTCTTCATTTATTGAAAGTAAAAAGAATTTTTTTATTGTTTGATGCACTTAATTTCTTTTCTACATTCATAATATTAAAGAAACAGAAAAGAAAAACTTGCATTTGCATGTAGCATTGTGTGTTTTTTGCAAAAAGGAACATTAGGAAATTTGCATTTAGTTTTGTGCTCAATGTTTTCTTTTCATCATTGATTTTTTTGCTCACAAAATTATATGCTCTCTTCCCTTAGTAGCTGGGTCTTTCATTGAAATATTAAAAGTGAAAAAATTTGCTTATCATTTTTAGTTTGCATTTAGGAATTTCTACATACATCATCGCGGTACCATTGAAAGGCAAATTGTTAAGCAAGATCAACATAAAATTAATCTCAATTTACCTAAAAATGCATTGGAACCATAATGATAACATTTAGAGGTCTAGGCTAGAGACATGTTCTAGCGTCGTAAAACATAGCAGCTGTCGTTAACTTGTTTGCGATACATTCCGAGTGTGATACCTCACTCCACGTACGTAAGTATATCGTAGCACGTCCCTCGGAGCGGTGTTACAGTACAATAAGTATAAAAGGGTGCTCTCACTGTGCGGTTTCACATAAGACAGTGCTAATATGGACTTGGGCCTCCACATACCTTCGGGTATATTTGGGAGGACAAATTTTAGGTGTTATCCATCCATAGTGAACCAAGTCAGCCACTTTTAAATTGTGATACAACAAACACAACATTCGGGGAAATTGCTTGCTCTTACTTCTTGGTTCGCCAGGAGGTATTCTGCGGTTCACAGTTTACTGGTAAACCCTTTTACCTAGAATTACCCTCTTTTTGTTTATTTATTTTTTGGTTAAAATTAATCAGAAATTGTGGAAGAACATAATCCCACCCCCCATCGTTTGCGTAGATTAGCTTTAAAACCACCTTTACCACCAGAAGTTACTCCTGGTAGGCGAAGGCGATCACGATCTGTCAAACCAAGTACAATTCGTACCTCTATTGAAACATCATCACTTCAACTAGAGTTAGCTCAAGTTATTTTTACACAACCCAGTTCATCTATTGTTGTTGAAACAGAGTCTTCCAAGCTACCTGTGGTCATGATCCATCCAATCAGTGAGACCATACCTTCTCAAACCCAACATTGTTCGACTGGAAGTTGATCAGGATCCCACAATGCTTTAGGAGGAAACTATTATTGGTCAAACTAGACATCATCCCTAGGACCAATGAAATAGGGTCTATCATTCCCTTATATTTTAGTTGCTATATTCCCTAAGGGAAGAAAATCTCGATCCCAAAGTCGAACAACCAGAAGTTGTTCCTATATTGGTCACTCCATAATTTATTGTAGCCATTAAGTCTCCCATATCGTGTAGTCAACCACCTAAAATATAATTTGGGCCAGACGAAAAAGTTCTTCCACTTGGTTTAATTTTGATTGAAGAAATATCACAAGACGAGACACCTTTAACTCCAACTCATTTTCGGTAGGAGCTTTAACTGTACGTCTTTTCCTCAATCACCTTCCTCTGCTTTTGTTTATCTTGTTTCATTTCGAGTTCCCATAGATTCTATAGGGTATACAGTGGGTCATTTAACCATTATTGAGATAACATCTGAGACTGAATCATCTATTTCAGCTGTGACAACACCTACTGTTGCTTCATCTTTGATTTTTTGTCCATTGAATTCACCCATGTCATCATCTGGAATCCTATTTGGTTCCTACTTTATGAGTATTGAATGGTTTGATCTTTTATTCACATCTTCAGTGCAATATCAAGCTGATCCCATCAGTTATTCTCCTTGGTGGCTGGTGATACCACAAAAATTACCCTCAGAAATTCCAAAATTCAATGAAAACCCTAAAGAAGTCTCGTCAACGCATGCTATAACTTATCATTTTTAGTGCTCATCAAACTCCTTAAATTATGACTCCGTTAGACTACCTCTTTTCCAGAGCACACTCACTAGTCCAACTGCACTATGAGGATGGTTCTTTTTCCTGTGTCAACCTCATTAAAAAATGAAATAGGTGATGAGGATGGTTCTTTTTTCTCTGTCAACCTCGTTAAAAAATGAAATAGAGTCATGAGGATAGTTCTTGTTTCTTGTTTCAACCTCGTTAAAAAATGAAACAAGTGTCTTTGAAGAATGTTATTTTATTATGTCAACCTCGTTAAAAAATGAAACAGGTCATGAGCATAGTTATTTTCCTATGTTAAGCTTGTTAAAAAATGAAACAAATCCTCTCCCAATTACGACGAGTCTTCTATTTTGATCTTATCAATGAACCTTCATCCCATCCAGCTATCAGTAACCAGTAATCTACTTAGGTGAATGAAATGAAGCTTGGGGGGCATCTTCTCTTGCAGGGGGCATTCAACATGATCTCTTGTAGGGGGAATTCAAAACATTCTTACCTATTGCATGCAATCAACCGCTGAAATTCAGGGGCAAATTAGGTTCAAAGCTCCAAAATGCAAATGGTAACTATGGAATGGTAAAAATGAATAGTAAAACTACTTTTACATAGTCATTTAATTATTTGCAAATGAAATTTATTGTTGTGGCTATAGTTTTCTTACGTTTTTATCATGAAATAGGTATTTTTAATCTGTTTGATGTTGCTCTGAACAGGAAATACAACTAATGAACAGATTAGTCGTGCAAATTTATTAAAGAATGACTTCACCACAAAGCATGATTTTTCTCTTTATTTTTCAAGCTTTGTTAAAAACGGAAAAGTATTTGAAGCACACTTTTATCTCTTTTTCGAGCTTCAATAACAGTGAAAAAGGAAAACTAGAGTCTTCTTTCAACTCTTTTCAGACTCTGATAATGTGAAAAGATTGTTAAACACTTGTATTTTCGAACTCGTTAAATTAAATGAATTGAATCTACTCAGTATAAGTTTAACCCTTTTCCGAACTGAGATAGATTAATTACAAAAAAGGAACACCTTGGTTAAACATGACCAAAGAGGTTCTTTCAGATATTATTTTACACGTTTCGGATCTGAGAGACAAATTTACGAAAAAGTATATTATGGAGTTCTATTTCGTCCTTTTTTTAGACTCTCTAAACATGAAAAAGGACTGGGCTATCACTGTCGTTAAGCTCGTTAAATCATAAAATAGTGACAGACTTGTTGATCACGGCAAGAATTGAGTTTCATTCATCGCTAGACTCGTTAAATTATTAATTAGCGATACTTCATTCATTATTCGCCCGAAGGGTTGAATTATAGATCAAGCAAATTTTATCCTCCTTAATCTTGTTAAAAAATAAAGAGGTACTGGTCGACAAATGACTGGGGAAAATTTGGGAAAAATGAGCAATATTTTCTTTGTGGTAGCAATTTGCTCTTGAACATGACACTTCCTTCACTCCATGTCCGTGACTATTTGGGTTGGGTAATCATCTTGACGGTTCATTCATGCCTATGGTTCATCATACCTTTACTTCGGTTTTGGGTCAATGCTACCAACGCATCACAGTGTTGCCGATATGTTCAAGAGAAGTCATCTAGAGACATACCTCATCCTTCTGAAATACTCATAAACCTTCATTCTCATGACCGTCATCCCTAAAAATTTCTATATCAAGTCATACCCTTGTCTCCGAAATCAGTAACTCCATGTTTTGCAATAAGGTGACTTCTTGTTGATGACAAATCAATATCCAGGAAGTTCACTTAGAAACATCAGATTCCAGTACCATGAGGCTTGTTACAACATCAACAATATCCTCACTTCCGGACCATTGATCGAAATATTTTGTTTGAAACTCGACATCAAATCATCTATTCAAGCCTTACGAAATGTACTGCAGTACCTTGAGGGCCATTGACATTAATGGTGGTTCTCTCGTGTTTGTTAACAACTCACATTATAGGCTGGTAATCAAACAATGTCTTACATTTTTCGACTACAAATCAAATATTCACATGGCTAAACTTGTACCCAAATGATCAAGTGAAAGAGATAAGAAGATCCCAGATCTAGTTTCAGCCATCCAGGCTGCGATATCAGGATTGTTGTACACATCATCTGTACGGTGACTTTACATACAAATCGTCATCCAAACATGGGCCTATATCTATAAGCGTATATGCATTGGGAAACATTCCAATGAAGAAGACTTTCTGAAAAATGCACAGGATATTAGATTGTTTTATGTGCTGACTATGGGAATGCCTACCCTCAACAATTATGATCAATAGAGGATTTATCATAATGAAATGTATTGTAATATTGATGCAGGTGACCACTTCGCTATGATTCCACAGCCATCACGAGCGTAAAGCACATCAGTCAGAATGTTATGATTTTTATTATTCCAACTTCATGCTTTAGGGGGCAATTATTATAGGTCAATTTGGGCATCAATACGAGTGACCTGATTAACTGGACATCATCTCCAAAAGATTAATGATTGCGGGTCTATCATTCCCCAACATTAAAAATTGCTATATGCCCTAAGACAAGAAGAAGACAAATGTAAAAGGACTTTCATCAAGCAAAGGTTTCCCAAGGTTTGAAGCTTATAATATAGCATGTGGGAGCTCATCAATGCAGCCCCTAAAGGGACTAAGTGCGTTACATATGCAGGCAGATCCATGTAAACCTACTTTGCAAAGCACTTCCCTACACTATAGGGTGCATTGGTCAAATTGGGAGTGAAATTCTCATTGTTTTGGAATCTCCACATGGCCAGTATCTTCTAGAAGGGTTTACATGTGTCAAGCTTTGAATCCAAGTGTCCATTTGACATCTACATGGAGTGAAACATGTCTTTCCTAAAATTGGAAAGTCCTTAACTGATCAATTACTTCAATTACTCTATAAATTGAGGATGGATTTTAGTAATTGGGGAGGAGAATTTGAGTAGAGAAATGCTGGAGAATTTTCAATAAGAGTTCTATTTTGTGTAACTTCTAATTGGAGATTGCTGAAGTTGTGGTTGGCTGTGGAATCATGCTGGAAGGTTTCTTTAGATTAGTCTATGGGTTGTAACCTCTCCTTCTACAATTAATAAAGAATGCAGTTCATTTTTCCCTCCATGCTCATGTTTTAACTATGATTTTCTCTTGTATAAGATCTTAGTTGTTGATGTATGTAGTTTTAGGCTTAACTGATTTAGATGAATAATTTTTTTAGATATCTATATTATTGCATCTTCTGTTGTTTCAGTGTTCTTTCTTGCAAGAAAATTTTAGCAAACAACTGCTTGAATTTGAAGTTGCTACAGGAGCAACAGAAAGGAATCTTTTAGAAGCAACAGAACCAAGTAAGTTTCTAATCGTCTCTGTGTATCTATTTTGGATTAGGAAAGACAACTGTGTAGTCTTTAATATGTTGTTCTTGACTTTCACCTATCATGAGATGCATGTTATATCTGTAGTACACAAATCTTCCCAACAACAACATCAATACCACCCATTGGAATGGAGAGCATTGGAATATTCAGTACATATGCCCCCTATGGTTAGCTTGATATTATGGAAATTTCCAAAGCAATTTATAGTTCCTCCATTTTCAACCATCACTTGACACTCTGGTGCTGCGTATAGGAAGCAATTCAATTCCTTAGTTAGCTTGCAATGAATAAAATTATGGGTACTACCTAAATCAATGAGAACTATTACCTTTTTATTCTTGATATGTCCTTCTATCTTGAGAGTTTGAGGAGTAGCAATTCCTCCCAATGCATTACAGGATATGGTCATATTCATTTCTTCTTCCTCTATGGTTGGTTCCTGGTGTATATCCTCTTCTTTTGAAGTTTCTTGTTCCTTTTCTTCCTCCTCTTGACAATCTATGTAAAATAATTTATTCTCATCACACTTATTACCTTTATTTTATTTTCTATAAAAACTATAACAAAGCCCTTTTGCTCTTTTTTCTTCCAATTTTTGTGGTGTCAACCTTGTAGGTTGTGGATGTCTAGGAGTACCAACACTTCCATCTTTATAGTTGTGAGTGGTAGGCTTTCTTGTCACCATAATTTTGCTTTCAAATTTTCTTGCCAACCTGAATGCTTTCTCCAATATATCAGGTTCCCAAAGTCGAACCTCATGTTGGATGTTATCCCTTAGAGTCCCTATGAAGACATCAATCTTATGCTCCTCTAGAATATTATTTACCCTTATATTCAATTTTTGGAAGTCCTCAATGTGATCCATTATTGAACCCTTTTGTTTGAGATTTATCAATTGGCTAAAGAAGGTGTTGCTCTTTGTATCCTCATAATGTGTTATCATTTCCTCCATAAAAAATGATCGAGTGACAAATTGTTTACGAGAACGAATCCAACGATACCATACAAAATATTTTTTTTCTAAATATAAAGTTGCAATGCGTAAATTTTGTGTGGGTATCACATTATGGAGCTCAAATTATTGCTAGTATCCAAGTTATTGGATCCTTACCATCAAACTTCCTCATATCGATCATTGGAAAACGGTGGGTTTTCAATCCAATGTTAGAGTCTATGAAATCATGATTGACATTTCTTTTGGTCTCATCATGAATTTCCTCTACTACCTTTTCACCATTGGGAATATTTTATTGTAGAAATTTTGTCAAACCTTCGTTCAAACCTTAAATTTTTTCTTCTATTCCATCGATATTAGCTTCCACTCCAAACATTTTATCTTCCACACCATCTAGCTTAGCATCCACGCCATCCATCTTAGCTTCCACACCATCCATCTTAGCTTCCATGCTATTCTTCAAACCATCCATCTTAGCTTATAAACCTTTCTTCAAACCATCCATCTTAGTTTCCATGTCTTTATTCAAACCATCCATTTCATTTTCTGTTTTTCTTTGCGAGAGAAAAATTTGTTGCACTTGTTCTTGTAATTTCAATATATCATGTTGCACTTATTCCTCTTCATGAGTCATAGTAGAGCCTTCTGAGGGCTTAATGGGTGTTGAATTATTTTTAGGGGGAATTTTAGAACCCAATACTGATATATATTCTTCAATATTCCCTTGGAATCACTTCAAACTAATTTTTCAAACAAAATTTATGCAATTTTAAAAAAGAAACACACCTTTTTCTTGCTTTTGAGAATCTCAATATTGAAACTGATGTATCTCTATGATTTCAGATCCCCAATATTTGATATTTGGTCATGTAGTATACCTTTGGGTATTATGTCCAATGCCATAGGTCATAACTTATTTGGATTCTTCAAGAAATATTTATGCTCAATATCCCACAATGCCCTAATCATGGACTAGTATAGTAGAGCGAACTTGTACGATGTGCCATGTGTCACTGTTTCCTCCTTAGGCTTTGAAATTGATACCAGGAAACTAAAATCTGTATAATTTCAGCCACTTTTTTACATAATTCAAATATGATGCTCAGAGAGAGAGTCATGATGATTTTACCAAGGTCACCACTTTGAGTTGCAATTCAGGAGCCTGCAAAAACCATAAATTCTACAGATCATATCTTCGAAAATATGGTGAACCAGGATATGAAAATTTTACAAGAAGTTCCTCAAGATTTCTTTGCAAATGGGTTTTTTTTTTAGCTTCTAAATCGTTGTAGAAAAAAAATTATAGAGAAAATTCCATGATGACCTGTTTGAAGCAGCAAAACCCTAGAATCCAAAGCTTTGATACCAAATGTTATGAAACTAGCACCCAAATTAGAAGAAAATAGAGATCAATGCCTTAGAAATCAGCCTCTTCGAGGGGGAAACCTCCTTTACATTACATAAATGAAAAATTATTGGATGACCTAAATGAAAAAACCTCCTTTCTATAAATAGGAGTCCATGGGGTCACAATATAATCCTAGCCGAACCAACAATAATAATGTAAGGGCATAATAATAAAAATATGGGGACTACATGGTTACAATAAAAACAATAAGGGGGTTAAACTAACAAAAATAAGGGACTACACTATTAATATATGGCCCTAACAGTTTCCATTGTGAGGGAAAGACATCATGCGAAAGAGTGTTGATACGAAAAAATTCATGGCATAAACATAGTCTTGCCTAAGAAGAAAATTTAAATTTAAGGGGCCTTGGACTGCCATAATATAAATACATAAAATTTTAACTTCCATAGTAATATGTAACTTATAAATAATCCCTAAAGGTTCACTAATGGTTCTATTAAAACCTAAAATATTTTGTGTAACAAGCACAAGCTGAGGGGAGCCCAAACATTGCCAAGAGGTTGAGGATAAAATACTAATAGAAGCACCCTCGTTGACATTTGTGCCATGCACATTATTATCATGAGCCTTAAAAACTATTTGGAAAGGATTGGAAGAAGGAAGACAAGGTTTTTCCAATCTACTCCAATCAAAGGAAATAACCTCAGTACTTGGAGTGGGTTCTATGGAAACAAATGAAATGCCCCCTTGTGTAGAAGAATCTAAAGTAACACGAAGAACCTGAGTTGTATGAATTTCACTCTTTAAAGGGAGAGTGGGATCCACCAAATATAGAATCGATTCCACCACTTGATCAACCAATGGTTAATCAAATGAGTGATATGTGTTTCAATCTCCAATGGAAGAGTGGAATTGACTGTACTTGGAATTAGATCAATCACTTCGTCAACTGACAGTAGGTTGCCAGAAATTTTACGGTAACCAGTTGCAAGTTGTTGTTGAGAAACAATAATTTTTTCCAACAACTTTTAAGCTTCATCCATGTGAGGGAAAAGATGAGTTCGATGACTCCCTTTGCATAACCTACAAGGAAACCTAACTTTACCATTTTTCCCTGCAACCTGATACTCACTAGTTTATGGATCAAAAGTGAGTTGACGAGATTTTTTAGACCATAATTCCAAGTCCTTAGGAAATCTACGAAAATTTATAGGGAAGTGTTCACCCTTAAAAATATTTCAAGGGTATTCAGGCTTGCGATGTATGTTGGAAGGTCCCTCAACATTACCAATACTTACAACATGGTTGTTTGGATGACTAATTTCTTATCTTACTTCTTCATCTTCTCCCATTTCTTTTGTTGACTCACAATTTTATATTCTCCGCACTTACTAAGAAATCCTCCACCACCCTCATTAGGAGGAAATAAAGAAATCAAAGGGGAATTTGAAAGCACATATGCAAAAATTTGATGGACCATTTAAAGAAACCATTGATGAAAAACTAGTAAGATAAGGACTTTTTTTAGACAAAATATACACTAGGAACTCAGAGCATTCATCACGGGAGGAAATTTACAAGTGTTTTGAATGTGAAGGTCCCTGGGTGACAGTCAGAACAATCGTCATTGATGATGAAACCCACACCTTGTAGGAAACCCCATAGGACACGTCCAATTATTTGTTGCACATAATTGGAGTGAGGCCTTGCATTCTTCCCTACATAGACATGGAAATTATGAGTAGTGGAGCATCAGTCTGCTTCTAAGGATCAAGCGAGCCAACATTGAAGATATTTTCTGATTTGGAATAATAGCATATCTTTTCCATTTTGGAAATTTTGTAAATATTTTATTTTCAAGAAATAATAATTTTGATACGTAATAATTAGAATAGTTAGGCCTCTCTCACGCTCACACAAATGATCACTTTAGATGGTTGTCGCACTAGGAGATATTTTGTAATTGTTTTTTTTAGGACTCTCCCTATAAAATGGAAGAGGAACTCATTTGTGAGGGTTTGATTTTCATGCTAAGGGGTTGCAATATTCTACAAGTTTTGAAAATTATAAGGTGTTATGAAATGTATGTTGTTCTAAAATATTAATGAATAATATTTTGGTGATTTATTTGAAGTATGTGTTTCTATCCATGTCTACCATTTTCATATGTGCTTCTTTCGTCTTAGAAATAATGTAATTTTAGCTGCAAGAATTAAATCATGTGTGATAGATTTATCTATGTCATGTAATGGAAAATGGTACCTGTAGATGTAAGATTGAAAGCCTTAAAATGCGCTCCATGGTTTCTAATTTAATTTCCTTGGTCTATACATTATTTTACTGAATTTTAGTGCACAACATTCTATTTCTAGCCCTCCACAACCTATTCTTTCTTACATATTTTCCCTCTCTTATACTAAAATAACTAAAGAAGCTTCATTATCTGTGTGTATGCCACCATATCCGAACTTTGATTCTTTGGAATGAAATAATGTCAATGTATGTAATGTGGCTAGTCTCTGAGTACGGTTATTGAAATGTATTTAAATCATTTTATGCTTAACTCTTGAGCAATAATGATTCACCTTCAAGAGACTCTAAGATGTCCTAGGCACTAACACTTCTCCTTAAAACAACCTTGGTAAAAATTCCATGTAAATAAAGTTTATAAAGGAAAAATAATAACCAAGGTCATGAGACATGTATTCCAAGATTAATGTTGGGAAAAACATCCTAGTGTGGGTGTTCATTGGTTTATTGTGGCTCAGTAAATTGGCAAAGGCAATGGAAAAGGATTTGGAAAGGAAAAGTGGCATCAATTGGAATTTTATTTATGAAAACAATGAAATTAGGAGAAAAGGAAGGTGAAAGGTCAAGCTCATAGGTTGCATGTGAGGAGGACACTGAAGATGGAAAATTAAGAAAATAAATGCTTCATTAATAAAAAGGCTTCGAAGGACCAATTCACAAATTCTGTTAGTTTAACCTTTTGTCAATTTAGTTTTGGAGGTCTCTCTCTATTCCCTCTCTCACACTCTTGGACACTTAGAGCATTCTTGGAGCACTCTAGCATTGGAGGAAAGAAGGCAATGGAGGGATAAGGAAGCAAGAGGAAGTAAAGATCAAGCAAGGAAAATAGGGATCAAGAAACTACAACGTTATTACTTGTAGGTATCTATTTTCATGTGTGATTTCCTTGATAGTTGTGGCATACATGGTTATGCATGTGTTTTCTTGGTTCTCTTGTTGTCAATGGCATTGGTTTTTATAGGTGTGCCAGTGTTTTTTAACCTTGCCTTGCCATTTCCAGATAGTCATGGTGTGGAGGTTCTCTTGTATTTGGTTGAGCTAGATTTTCAGCTGGACTCGAAGCTGAGTGGGGTGATCTTATGATTATTCACAAGGCCTAGGAATATTGGGTAAATCATAGATCTAAGCACTTCGATTGAGCCTAGGAATCGTCAACTTGTGAATGGAGGGATACATGGTAAATCTCAGTGGTGAATACCCTTGATTGGGCCTAGGAATCCCTTGACTGGTAATGGCGGGATACACATTAAATATGAGACATTGAGACTGAAAAATTCCTCACAGTTTAGGTGTGGAGATCAGGAGGAATCCATGCTTGTTTAGGGCTTAGTGATCTCATGGGGATTTCGATAAATCCTAGTTCTATTGATGAGGATTGAGGTGGTTTTGTCTAGGGAATCCCTGGTTGATTTTTTTGTAAGTCTCGCATTCATGCTTGGAATATGGCATGGGGGTGATTGACTGAAAGAAATATTTGGTTCATCCAATCTATGGTCACATGGTTCATGGAATTCCCAAACATGGTTGGCTTATGTATTCATTAATAATAACTCCTTCTCCTTGGTATTTCATGTGTAAATTTATTGTTTCACATGTGATTTTCATGGTTGTTATATCCTTGTAATTTATGTTGGTTATATGTTCATTATGAGTATGTTTTATGACAGTCCCGATGTATGACTCTCATTAGGTTTTGATTTGAAAATGAACTAATAGATGATAATGTAGCTCTTTTGATGAGCCACCAATGCTTCCTTACGGATATCAAATAAGTATGAAACTCCTATGCTAAGATATGTTTTTATAACCTATAGATTACATATTTGTGATATGTTTGACGAAATGTTTGCCATGGCTAGTAGGGGTCTATTAAAGTGCTTGATAAAATTTTTTCATTAGTAACCTTGATTCAATGTTACTGATCATTTTTGAAGGTTTCATAAATTTATGGGCAGTGACATTAGTCCTGGCCTTGAAAAAGTGGCTCAGGATCTGGGGTCACTGGCTAAAAAGGGCTAGTTAATTGCATGCCTTAATATGAGAGTGATTAGAATGCCTTGGTCACATGCATGCCTTGCCGTGGGAGTGACTAAGGCTCTAGGATAATTAAAATGCAAGTTATCTCAAGGGTTGGACACCTGAATGAGTTGGTTGTCTCCTAACGGCTTTTGCAACTCATGAGGAAGGTTAGGTTGGTTTTGTTTTGTTAGTTACACTTCCTTAACTATACATGAGGAGTTGAATCACATCATAGTAGCCCATCATCACATGTTTACTTGAGTGTGCCTGTTATCTTGGGTAAATGTGGGAGGAGGGTGTTACAGAGTGGCATCTAAGCATGATTCACTCCTTGGACTAGGTGGGCAGTGTGTTATTCATGCATACATGTCAATTTCATATGTGTTTTTATGCTTGTGGTATATGTGTTTGTGGTGTTCATCATGGTTGCAGTTGTACAGCCATGTGAAAGTTGATGGTAATTTTGTTGGATTTATTCATCTTGAATGTATTTCGGCTATGAATTGATTATACATGTTAATGATTATATGTTGTTATGAATATATTGACATGATGATAGTTGTTGTGCATGAGAGCATGGTATGATGTTGGTATGGTCATGCATTGGTAGCTGGATTATGGCTAGGATGATATCTATATACTGTTATGATTATGATTAGACATGTATCATGCTAATCTGGTTGATCTTGTAGATGAGATATCCTCCCCTAAACTATACTGAGGTTAAATGTCATGTTTTGGTTTTAGCTGACATGGTATACTTGCAGGCAAGAGATCAAAGATGACTAGAAAGATGGTAGACTATAGTTCACAAGACTCTCCCTATGGATTAGATGAGCAACATGGTGGTGGGAATTCTTCTCACTTAGCATACACTTTGAGAATTTTGAAGGAAAAACTAAAAATTTTCAAGGAAAATAATGACAAGATCATTCATGCACAAGAGAAACAAGTAGAAGTCAATATAGTAATCCTTAAAAGTTTTCCAGAATTGAAAAGATAGGGACCACTTACACTAGTAGAAAATGGCTAATTAGTTACTAAAAAAATGACTAAAATTTGCATATAAATGACTATTTTTCGGTCAGTGACCAATAGTAGCTAATTTACAGTATCTTATAATGCAACCAACTTTTGGTCGTTTTTAGCTTAGCCATTAATTGGTTATCTCAATCTTGTTGTCTAGTTGTATATTTGGTTATCAATTTGGTCATTAATTTAGTCATTAATTAATTCATTGATTTGATCATTAATTTAGCCATTGATTTGGTGATTAATTTGGTCATTGATTTGGTCATTGATTTAATCTTTGATTTGGTCATTAATTTCACAATTAATGACCAAATATACAACAAAATATATGACTATATCATCACCCAATAAAACCCATTAATGATCAAAGAAATATGACCAAAATGTTGGTCATGTTATAAGATACTGTAAATTAGCTACTAATAGTCATATATATGAAAATTTTAGTCATCGTTTGAAACCAATTAATGACTGAAAAAATATGACTAAATTTTAGTTGTGTTATAAGATACTGTAAATTAGCTACTAATAGTCGTATATATGCAAAATTTAGTCATCATTTGTAGTCACAAATTTATCATTTGCAGTAGTCATTTATTCATTATATAAATGACTAATTTAGTAGTTTATATTCATTTCATTTACTTTCATTAATAATCATTATAAATGACTAATTTAGTCGTATATTCATTTTTTTTTGTTCATCAATAATCAATATAAACTACCATTTTAATAGTTAGATTGATTTTATGTGTTCATTATTAAGAAACATACATTAATTAGTATGACTTTGCAACTACATTTTAAAAAAGTGTCATACAACTTACATGTTCATCTAATATGAAAACACAAAGTTACATATGTTAATTACAATACCAAGTAATATCAAGTGCAACTATAAATAATTCCAACCACAAATTACATTATATAAAATGTTACAATATGAGTTTCCAACTTAATATTGGTTGGAGTACAATTTACAGATAAAATATTGTTCATCACTTCAAAACATTATCATTATCTTGCCAAGGAATTGCAAGTGAATTCACCAACTCTAAAAACTTGAGCATTAGTATTTATCTGCGTGTCTTATGCAGGAAATTGGCTCTACGGGTACCACTGGAACAATAGACTTATCTCTATTTTTCACTCTAGTTTTATTGTTCCCCTCTTTCTTCAATCCTTGCTTCTTACCATCAATACTGAATCCATTTTCTACAAAAAGAAAACAAAAAAAGTTACAATACAGAGTATAAGACATGAAAGTCGATGAACACTACAATATAAACTAAAGTAGACTATAAAGGATTTATACGATATATACCTCAAAATCAACAATACTATTAATGTCATTTTTCCCCATAAAAGCAAGAAACTCGAACAATTTTTCTTTAGTTTGGAAATAGTGGCCACTATGTGGCCAGATGACTTGTATAAACAAAGCAAATAAAATGTCACAAATAAACACAACAGAGCTAGCAATTTCTACTAATAATGTCTCATGCTCCACTTTTGTATTTGTATCGTTTCCTCTAGTTATCTCTAAGAAGAAGTGACACTTCAATAATAAAACTAGTTAGTAGAAATCTAATGGGTGTAGCAAAGTATTGCTGACACAATATTACAACAAGAAACTAAAAAATAATAAGACAAGAATTTGAAAATTGTGATACTAACCAAGAATATAGCTTCAATATAGTAATATACAATTAACAACATATTATTCCAAGGGAAAAGGAATCCAATTCCCATAAGCCAACAAATTATGTATGCCCCTTGTTTTCCCTATAATTAATTGAGCAAGATTAGCACATGAAATTTCCATTTAGAATCTCTAAAATGGTTCTATAAATATTCAAAGTAAACTTAATGTTACTCATTCATTTTTATCTCATGCACATAAAACTTAATATGCTAACTTGTTTTTGAGCTGGAGAGTTATGTAATTCATCTTGTCTAAAATCATTGTTTATTGTTGTGACTATTTTTTTTTAAATGATCAGGAAATGGGCCTATATTTGATCAAAAAACATATTTTATCATAATATATTCCATATTTTTGATTCAAAGCTAGATTTCCTTCCAGTTTATGATGTTCAAACAAACTAGAATCATTTTCCTTTAACAAGTCACTGTTGTAATATACTACTAAACAGAAAACTACGTAATGAAGTTATTAGTGGTGGAATACTAATAAATCACAAATATAGGAAAGAAGTAACACCACTATGTCCTAGACATGCCAAGTATTTATCCTCTTGATTGGAAATATTACTTCATGAAACCAACATATTTGACAAATGAACTTTTCTAAAACTAACCAACACCAGTGTATCCAACAACATTGACATTTATATTGGCATGCCCTCAAAATGTGTGGAAGTATCAAAGAAGTGTAGTGCACTTCCTTGTAAGGTTAAATTTTGGCAATGGAATATGTTGTACTCTCTAACTTCACTTCTTTAACTTGCCTTCGATAGCTTAGGGAGAATGGGAATCTAATATAGAACAATGACAAAAATATTTTATTCATTCACACTTACCTAAATCCTAAACAAGCATTGAAGCATTATACAAATCCAATAATGTCTCACATTCCATCAGGAAACAAAATTTATAGATTTTGATTGTAACCCTTGAGGCTTTCTCAAATTTGTAAACAAGTAACATCATAAATATTTTTCCATAGTTCTCAAGCCTTCTTCTGTGTGGAGCTTAAGAAAATATGTGCATACATGTTATGAAACCAGCTCCAAAAATAGAAGAAAAGAGAGATCAACGCCTTAGAAATAGCCACTTCGAGGGGGAAACCTCCAATACATTACATAAATGAACAATTCTTGGATGATACAAATAAAAAAACCTCCTTTCTATATATAGGATTCCATGGGGCCACATTGTAATCCTAGTGGAGCCACAATGTAATCCTAGCCGACCTAACAATAATAATGTAAGGGCACAATAATAAAAATATGGGGGTTACAGGGGTGCAACAATAACAATAAGGGGATTACACTAACAACAATAAGAGACTATACTAGTAATATAGGGACCTAACATGCTCCTCTCCTTCAAACAAGTGTTTTCCTCAACGCTTGATTATTTCTTGATGCTTCTATATAAAATTCTCATCCTCCCATGTGGAATCTTCTACAAGAAAGTTCTTCCACTTGCTGAGATACTCTGAAATTGATCGTACTTGTCGAGTTCTTTTTTTTTTTACTACTTCAAAACTTCTTTCGATATGATGTTGATCTTTCTGTTGTTTCATTTGATTCTGCACCAAAGTTAGGTTATCCTTTGAGAGTTGGAGAACTTGTTGTTGATGCTCGACGTGATATTCGACTACTTTATCATCCATATTAGATTTTATTTGATCCTTCAAACCATCCAACTTAGCCTCCATTTCTACTTGTAAACCATCTATGTCATCTTCAGTTTCTCTTCGTAAGATCAAAATTTGTTGCACTTGGTACCGTAATTTTGATATCTCATATTGCAATTCTTCATCTTCGTGCGTCATATTATAGCTTTCTGAGGGCTTAAAAGGTATGGAATTATTTTTTGGAGGCATTATAGAACCCAATACTGATAAAAATTATTCAATATGTCCTTGGAACCACTTCAAACTATTTTTCCTTTTTTCAAAGGAGACTTATGTAATTCGAAAAAAATACACACCCTTTTCTTTCTTTTGAGGAGCTCGATATTGAAACTAAATTATCTCTATGATTTTGGATCTTTAATATATTAAATTCAGCATTGAAGTAGCCCTCTGAATATTTTTTTGAATGCCACAGGTCTGACTTGATGATTTGGATTCTTCAAGACAAACTTATGCCCAATCTCCCACGATGGCCTAATTATGGAATGGTTCAGTAGAGTGAACTTGTATGACTTTCCACGTGTCATTTTTTCCTCCTTATGCTCGGAAATTCATATGGTGAAAACTAAATTTTGTGTACTTGTGGATACTTTTTATAGAATCCCAATCTGACGCTCAGAGAGAGAGTTATGATGTTTTTCCCACGGTCACCTCTTTGAGATGAAATTCAAGAGCCTGAAACAATCCTACCTTCCACAGATCATATCTAACAAAATATTGTGAACCAAGATCTGAAATTTGTACAGGCGGTTCCTCAGGATGTCAGCTTTTCTCTGTGAAAAATTCAGCTTCTGAACCCTAGTAGAAAAATTTTTATAGCGGAAATGTCACAATGACATGGTTAGGTTAAATTCAGGAGCTTGCAAAATGCCCTAACTTCCACAGATCATATCTCCAACAATATTGTGAGCCAAGCTCTTAAATTGTGTGAAGATGTTCTTCAGGGTTTAAGCTTCATGCTATAAAAATTTCAGCTTCTTAACCTTCGTAGAAAAAATGTTATAGCAAAAGTTCTACGATGACCTATTTGGAGTAGCGAAACCCTAGAATCCAAACCTCTGATACCAAATGTTATGAAACCAGCTCCAAAAATAGAAGAAAAGAGATATCAATGCCTTAGAAATAAGCCAATTTGAGGGGGCAACCTCCAATACATTACATGAATGAACAATTCTTGGATGATACAAATGACACAACCTCCTTTCTATATATAGGAGTCCATGGGGCCATAATGTAATCCTAGCTGACCTAACAATAATAATAACAATATGGGGGTTACAGGGGTACAACAATAACAATAAGGGGGTTACACTAACAAAAATAAGGGACTATACTAGTAATATAGGGACCTAACAATGCACATATCACAAGTGTAACTAATTTCTCTTTTTCCTTAAAGTAATATAAGTGGCATTTAAAAAATAAAAGGAAGCCTACAAAAGAGGAATGCCACAAATGTAGATATATTATAGAACATAAAATCCAAAATATAATGAAGTTAATTAATGGAGTAATTGATGGAGAAATAAATGGGGTCATTGGTGGTTTTTTGTATCCTAAACATGCTAGTTACAATTATAATTTGACAAATACATTGTGATACATTCCCACTTGCCACTTGTCACCTAGTATTACCCTCACCTCTTCCTCCTTGCTTACAAGGAATTGTTCCCTAAATTAGCAAAATGGAAACCAATAATTCCTTAAAAATACTAGAATATCATCTGATCCAGTGACAAGACTAGCCACCTCAAATCATATCTAGAACCTTTAATAGTCTTTCATCAGTATTGTCACTATGTTCATCCCTAAGGAAATGTACAAACTCCTCAAACAGAACTGGAAACACTCTATTAAAAATATCTCTAGTATTAGATCATGTCCGGGCTTCATACAATTACATTACAGTACCTAGTTCCTTTCTATCTGAGTGAAGAAACACAAATGATAGAGCCTTGTGACACCATTCCAGCAACAAAACTGCCAAAATTGTATTCAACTATGTTTCCAATTCATGCAAAGTAGCTAATGCATGGAAATTTTGTTGTTGTAAAACTACAAGCTTTGGAAGAACCACAGGGACCATCTCCTGAACAAGATTTACAATTAGTATACCCAAAATGACCTCTGTAAATTCAATTCTCGGAAATAGGCATGTGACAAACCTTTCTTTCAAGTATTCAAACGACTCATCTCTAATTCCACCAAACTTGAAAAGGATTAATCTGATTCCTCCCTTCTATTTAAAACTAGCATATTTATGTATTAACCTAGCAACTGTTGCTCTTACCCAACTATTTGAATTGTTAATCTAATCAATCAATAAAGAAAATGAGAAAAAAAAAAATATCCATGGACATCAGCCAATTTCATAATTTCTGCTACCGTTTCCAACAAAGTCTCAAATACATCTGGATCCTCAGTGGCTTCCAAAGCATGTTTCGATAGTCCAAGCAAATTTTATTCTTTTTGCTTTGTTCCATGCATCATCATCTTCAAACAAAATATCCATTACATTATTCTCAATGAAGTAACGGATTTTCAAAAAAAATTATCTCCTCACAACCTTTTTCTCATAAAGTGGAAGTATATCCAGGTATTTTATCCACAAAGGTTTTGTTCCTAGAAGGCCACTTTTTATTGCACGGCATAGGAGACGAGAAATTCGTCCCACAAAAGCAACACGAACTTGCTCTAATTATTCACTAAAAAGAAGCCGAGAAAAGAGAGACTAAAAAATACTGAGAGAAAACTCTACTAGTTGTATTATTAAGAATGTATTTCCTTTATATCTGATATAAAGTTACATCATGGTCACTTTTCCCTGATTTAGATGAAATTTTTTTATCACACTGAGCACAAAAGAATCATAATATAAGAAAATCTGTGTTTCCCAAATTCACTTTCAAACCAACATTTTTGTGGATTTGAGACAGAAATTTGGTTGCATAATCGGTTTCTAAAGGAGTAGCAGATAAACATGCAATGTATCCAATATCATGAGCTAAAATTTCATGAACTTTGTCAGATTTGTCTTCAACAAATACCTCTAATCTTCTACACATGGTTGTAATAACATCATAGCTAGAATTGAATGCAAGAATTGACATAGATGCAACATCTTCAGCTTGGACATCGGCAATTTGATCTTGCAATGCTAAGTCCAAAACCTAAAAAATGTTTTCACTCATTGCTTTGATGACTACCTTAGGTAACATACTCATAATTTTTCACTTTGTCTTCTTGATGATATCAGATTCAATGTCAATATCAGAAAACAACCATGGAAGTTTTAAAATTGACAAAAGTGTTTTTGTGTTCACAAATCTTTCTCTGTTATTTTTATTTTGAAATGTCTGAGAAAACACACTTAGAATTGAGCAACTCTTTAGTTGTACATTGAACAATTCATCTAGGGCATATGGCATATAAAGTATGAAGGAAAGAACCCATGGTAAAATCATAAATAGTGGTCCATTGAATGCACAAGATTTTTGATAGGAATTATTTATGCGTCCAGTGATGATGATGCTAAATGAATAAAGTCGAAACAAGGCCTTTGTAATGTACCATCTCCTTAAGCAAGTAAAATACAAGATGCATACATGAACAATGAGCTAATAAGGCCTTCTACTTGAAGCCTTGTTTCCACAAGGCATCTATTCATCAATTTCAACATCCAAGAGGCAAATGGTTGCTAATGTACCTCTCCTGTAACATTAATTAGAATATCCACACTGTCTAGCGACTTGGAGAAAGTAGGAAGGTCACATAAAGGTGTTAGAGAGCTGCAGATATAAAATTTAGTAAAGGACATGTCAAAGCATGTTATAGACAGAGTAGTATAAGTCTCAAAGCTTGATTTAGATGTGTAAAATGATGCAACATATAATAGGTTGCCAGAGGATAATTACATAAAGTCCATTTTCTCGAATAGGAATTCATGACCAACTTGGCTGTTAAGGAAGCATGTCTGGTTGCCTAGCTATAAAATAAATCTCTCTCAAAATTGAGAAGTGTGACTCCGTCACCCAAAACATAGAATGGTCCACTGGATAAGTAAGTAATTGGCCTAAATGGACTAGATAAATAAGTTTCTGCGCACTTTGAAAACAGAGTTTTGGAAAAATTTTGGAAATTTTCTATAGAAAAAACTAACTCTCAAGCATGGCAAGAGAAGGTTGATTTGCATCTTCTAGAGCCTAATGAGTTATGATAAAAATAACTAAAGCAAATTTCATGAACAAATTCAAAGTAAAAAAAATAAAAGCAAGAAAAAGTTCATGTAGGCTAAGAAATCCAAAACAACATGAAGAAGCCCCATACTACTTTAACTTCATCGGATGTGGAAAATAAAATAATGTACGAGGGTTGTTTCTAGCTAAACACATCACTGCTTACAAATCAACAAATTTATACAACCTATAGCAAATATTTGAGAACAGTTTGATGTTTTTTTACACACTTGAAGAGCCCAAGCCACTAATGAATAGTTGATAATTTCCAATAAACTATACTCAGCATTTATAAAAAATAAGGTAACATGAAATATAGTAGCAGTCGCACATGCATTCAGAGTGTTGCGTGATCAATTTTTCTACCTATGTGAATAATATACGATTTTCTCTCAGATCTATTTCATTGCATTCAAGTCTCACTTGCATATCCAGTGACAATTCAAACACCTTTTTCAGATCTATTCATCAAGGAAAACAATTGATATGTTGGCCAGACATATGATTATAGGACACTCAGAATTTCAATAAATATTTTAAGGGTCACTACCCCTTTGAGGAATTTGTTAGTCAAGGGGAGGACACCTTATATGAGAGGAAGTCACCTTGCACACATTTCAAAGATATTATGATGAGGATGTCCACTCATTGATAATTACTTCGTCTTATCCATTGTAGATTGTACTTCTACCATGGAATTTTCCAAATGGAGCCTTCTACAATGAATATTGATGGAAATTTCTACTCATGATGCCACAAGTGCCACTTTATTGGAGATTTGCATGGTCTTTGTGCATTCATTCAAGGTTTGAAGAAGGAATCCACTTTGGAGGAGGCAACACATGCTTCTAAGGAGGATTGATTCATTGTTAGTGAAGGTAGATACATGGACAACCAATTGGAGGAGGAACTATACTTTGTGGTGCCATTTTTGGAGGATTTTTGAAAAACCAACTCCATTATCATGTTATCATCGATTTGTATCATGGAGTTGGTTGATTGAGAGCATTATTGTAGTCTTTTTCTAAAACATTTTCATGATTTTCTTGGAATAGAAAGGGAGTCTCAACATCCTATTGCTATATTTAGTATAGAATTGTTGAGGAGGTTTGAATGGTAATATTTTATTATATTCCTTGCACAGAATGTTGAAACTAGGAAAAGGTTGCAATAATAGCTGTGAGCATGCTTGCAGTGCTTCAGTTACAACAAATGACACCATGGATGCTAAAAATAAGTGGTGGCCACAAAATTTCAAGGGTTGGGAATAGCACTAGCCATTCAAAAATGTAAAAAGGAGATACACACATTGAACATTTTCCAAAACATTCAATAGGTGAAAATATAAAGCTTCCTAGAGAATACGGTTTAAAAAAAATTGATGTATTCTTTGGTAGGGGCTGGCATGCATTAGATGTCCATTTATTCGCTGCAACTGATCAGTCAATGGTTGCAATCATAGCCTTAGTACTTTTCAAGAAGTTGTGTACTCTAAAGTTGTTATCCTTGTTACTTGGTAGAAAGCCTTTCATTCACATTGTAGATGGGAGCCTTTTGAAGGAAAGGGAGATTCATATTTAGTGTGGTTATTGTTTTTTCAAAAAAAAAAAGCTTTGCAGAATTCCAACATAGACTGTGAAGTGTGTGGTATATGAATTGAGTAGATAGTGCTACTTAATAGGGAAAATTGATGAGCTAGTGTAGTTTGGTATTTGAAGATGCCTCATATAGTTTGTAGAAGGAGGTTGTCAGCGACTATGGTCTTTTATTAGCTAATTGACTACTCCTGTACATCCAAAAGTTTTGCGTAATCACTCCAGGTTTGGTTTTATCTTTTACTAGTTGATTGACTACCCCGATTTACATCCCAAAGTTTTTTGAGTTAATAATTCCATCAAGTAACTAGATCTGATATGTTTGCTTAGATAGTTGGTTTTCAGATAACTTAACATCCTAGTTGTATCTTTATTCAGTAGATTTGTAATCTGATAGGTGGTATATTTCCAGGATGGTGGTTTCAAAGAAATTTTAACACATACTATTAGATTGGACATTTTTATAACATGCATTTTCATTAGTTTTCATGACTTCCACTAATATTCCATTGCTCATTTTGTTGGTTAACTAGAGGATGGCTAGAAGTTGATGGCTTTAGAGCACTTACATGTCTTAACTTTTAAATTATGTAATTTAAGTGTCAATGAAAGCCAATTTAATATTTAGTATTGCCCAAACCACATGCCTAAAATTGGGCATGGTAAAATTCATGAGTTTAGATCCTTTGGCATAATTTAGATTCTTGAAACAATTATTCTTCTTGAATCCTATGAATAACTACAAAATAGAAATTCCTACATCCTAGAAATAGCAATATGCATACATGATATTGTTTACTACGTGCCTATCATGAGTCCTTTCATGATTCTCTGTAGCCATTTTCACATAGATACCAACAGAGAAAATAGTTTGACATAGCATTCACATCACTACTTTCAATAATTGGAAATTTCTGCAACTAATGAGGTAATCCACACTATATTATTTTCTGGAAATTTAAAGATCAACTATATATATTTAAGGTAGTAGAGAAATAATGTTCCCAAAAATTAAAAATGTGTAGTTCATCTAGAGAGGAAAAAAGTATAAGAGAAGCCTCAACACATTTTTGCAAATTGTAATACTGAAAATAGTATGACCGTACCTTAGTCCCAAATTTTAGCTCAAGTATCTTCTTTTCCACAGCCCTAGCCACTGAAGATCTACCACCTCCCTGCATTTTATAGAAATGCAATTATAACACATAAATCACTAAGTTGTATCTTCAAAAGCAAGAATCATTTAAAGAGAGGCATACTACTCATCAAATAGGCATGCTTACGAATACATGAACTTAGCGAACACCATATTTGAAGTCATATGGGGAATCTGCATGAGATGGCCGATAGGTTAATGAAAGTTCACTGTAATCATGTCAAGTCAATAAAATGCAATCAAGAAAGAGTGGATTTGGAATTTCAAAAGCTCGTGTGCTTTAAAAAACTATCTCAATTACTTTGTAAAACACAATGCCAAAATGCATGACACAATCATGTTCTCTATTCATAGTATAAACTCTGTAACCAAGCACTCATGATTTTAGTAGACGTAATCATCATAGAGTGAATTTTCCCCGAGAATTTTTATGACTTATCCAATTAATTATTACATACTCTTACTATAATGACATATGGTTAAGTCCCTAGGACCACATATACATGGATTTGATTATAGCATACACTATGGAAATTGGGTGTTCTGTACGAGGGGCTTAAATAATAACTAAACCTTTAATGCTAAATAGTAACTTAATGCACTATTTGCCAATGCCTTGAAGGAGTTACACCTCTACTAGATTTACCTCAATACCTACTAGATGTCCATCATACCTAGTTCGTTTAATATATAGTTGAGCATTTCTCGGTGTAACGGACATGCATTGAATATTGATGGAAATTTCTACTCATGATGCCACAAGTGCCACTTTATTTGATTTTTTTGCATGGTCTTTGTACATTCATTCAAGGTTTTAAGAGGAATCACTTTGGAGGAGGCCATACATGTAAGGAGGATTCATTCATTGTTCGCGAAGGTAGATACATGGTCGACCACTTGGAGGAGAAATGTACTTTGTGGTGCCATTTTTGGAGGATTATTTGCAAAACAACTCCATTATCATGTTATCATTGACTTGTATCATGGAGGTTTGGTTGATTAGAGAGAATTATTGTAGTCTTTTTTCTAAAATATTTTCATGATTTTTCGTGGAGTAGAAAGGGGATCTCTAAACATCTATTGCTATCTTTAGTATAGAGTTGTTGAGAGGTTTGAATGGTAATATTTTATTGTATTCTTGCAGGAGAATACGAAACTAGGAAAAGGTTGCGGTAATAGTTGTGAGCATGCTTACAGTTCTTCGAGTTACAACAAATGACACACTATGATTGCTAAAGAAGTGGCGGCAACAAAAGTTGAGGGTTGGGAATAAGTAGCCATTGGAGAAAGGCAAGAAGGAGATACAAACATTGAAGATCATTTCCAAAACATTCGATAGGTGAAAAAGATAAAGCTTCTTGGACAATACGATTTAAAATATTTTGATGTATTATTTGCTAGGGGTTGGCATGCATTAAATTTCCCCTTATTCTGTTGATCGATCAGTAGTTGCAATCATAGCCTTAGTACTTTTGAAAGTTCTATACTATAAAGTTGTTAACCTTACTTGGTAGAATGGATTTCATTCACATTGTAGATGGGAGCCTTTTGAAGGAAAATTGATTCATATTTAATGTGGTTATTATTTTTCAAAAACAAAGCTTTTTTACGAAATTCCAACACGGAGCGCGAGTAGGTGGTATATGAATTAAGTAGATAGTGCTACTTAAGAGGGAAAATTTATAAGCTAGTGTGATCGTACAGTGCCTCATATAGTTTGTCGAAGGAGGTTATCACGACTATGGTCTTTTACTAGGCGATTCACTACTCCTGTACATCCAAAAGTTTTGCATAATCACTCCAAGTTTGGTTTTCTCTTTTTTACTGATTGATTGACTACCTTTACATCTGAGGATTTTTGAGTTAATAATTCCGGCGGAGTGGCCCAGGTGGATACGTTTGTGAATGGTTGGTTTGGATAATTTAACATCCCATTCGTATCTTTATTCGGTAGATTTGTAATTTGATAGGTGGTAAATTTCGGGATGGTGGTTTCAAAGAGATTTTAACACATACTATCAGTTGAGACATTTTGATAACATGCATTTTCATTAGTTTTCATGACTTCCACTAATATTCCATTGTACTCATTTTGTTGGTTAACTAGAGGATGACTGAAGAGTGATGGCTTTAGAGCACTTACATGTCTTAATTTTTGAAATTACCTTAATTTAAGTGTCACGAAGAAAACTTAATATTTAGTATTACCCAAAGCCCATGCCTAAAATTGGGCATGGTAAAATTCATGAGTTCATATCTTTGGCATAATTTCAATTCTTGAAACAATTATTCTACTCGGATCCTATGAATAACTACAAAATGAAAATTCCTACATCCTAGAAATATCGGTATGAATACATGATATTGTTTACCACGTCCTATCATGAGTCATTTAATGATTATACGCAGCCATTTTCACATGAATACCAATAGAGAAAACAATTTGACATATCATTCATGGCTCTTGCTTTCAATAATTGGAAATTTAATTAAATGAGGTATTCCACATATTATTTTTTGTAATTTAAGATCAACAATATATATTTAGGTAGTGAAATAATGTTCCAAAAAATTAATAATGTCTAGTTCATCTAGAGAAAAAGTATATGAGGAAGCCTCAACACATTTACGCAAATTGCAATATTTTGAAAGTAGTACGAGCCAGTACCTCGGTCCCGACATAGCTCAAGTATCTTCTTTGCCTGACCCTAGATGCCACTCTTCCAATTGTTTCCGTCTTTGAGGAATCGCCACCTCCTGCATTTATAGAAATGCAGTTATAACACATAAAGCACTAAGTTATATCTTCAAGCAAGAAGCATTTAAAGAGAGGCATACTACTCGTAAATAGGCTTAAGCATGCACGAGCCCGAACGAACACCATATTTGAAGTCATATGTGGCATGTTGCATGAGATGGCGATAGGCTAATGAAATTTCATTGTAATCCTATCAAGTTCAGTAAAAAGCAATCAAGAAAGAATTAGATTTGGAATTTCAAAAGCTCATGTCTTTTGTAAAAACTATCTCAATTACTTTGTAAAACAAAATGCCAAAATTTATAACACGGTATTGTTCTCTATTAGGAGTATAAACTGCAGCAACCACACACTCATGATTTTAGTAGACGTAATCATCTTTAGTGAATTGTCCCCGAGAAATTTTATGATTTATCCAATTACTTATCACATCTTGTTACTATAATGACATATGGTTAGACTTAATAGGACCACATATTATTCCTGGAGGGTCATAATCATGTTTAAAATTCATCTATATTGTTATATAATTTTTTTCATGAAGAAAGTTGTCATTATGCAAAGTCACTTCCAAGTTATATAGTACCATCATTACGAGCTCCTCTGCTAAGTAGCCACAAAAAATATTGTTTCAAGTCACGCAGGTGTTTATGCCTCTCATTTGCTTTAAGGATCAAGAATGCTTGATTCATAATCAATCTCAAATAAGAGTGTTTCCGTTAGAGACTTACACAATCTTCATTCTCTTATTATAACATTACCACTTGATGCTTGAAGGTGTTGCTACCACTACTTTGCATGCTGTAGCTTTTCAAAATCAAATGATCTGCTTTAGACACCTAAATATTATGAAGGAGAGGTCCTTGACTAGATGATGACGGTCATGATGGGTTTTAAACGTTTTTCAATATCTTAGCTTTTTCTACCTTTTATAGGACGAATGTGTTGTAATGTGAAGAAATCACAGAAACTTCTATTCTTGAAAGGATATGTGAATTCGTCTGCTAATCGCTGTACCCAACCTTACACTATCTCCATTGTTGCAATAAAGTCATTATACCATCCAAATTATGAAGAAATTGATGAAAAATGGGCTTTACTTTTTGTAGGTGACAACACACTTACTTCCAATTGATGAAAATTCCTTCAAATGAAAAACGAGAAATCAAACTAAGTTGATGTACATACGATGTCTGAAGATGTATATTTGTCGCAGCCATTATGAAGATCAAAATGTTGGAGATGTCACAATGAGTTCTTTGCACACAATTCAAGTCCTTGGAGAGCTAATATTTGAGAGGTCTTACTTGGGAATTGAGTATTGATCAAGACTTCATTGTAAACCCTTGGACTAAGAAGTCTTCTTGCAAGTTTTGAACTCATTCTACATTAGATGTATACTTAGAAAACTATCCTTTCAAGCAGTAAAATATTCATGCATGAAACTTAAGCGAGCTATGCCAATGACACTTTTGTTCTTTAGGCCTAGTTCGATAACAAATATTTATCATCCTTATGTTCAATAGTCTTGTTCGAAAAGAGTAGAGGAGAGGCCACAACTTTCCAACAACTTCTTATCGGCACCTTAAACAACAACCTGTTGTAATCTAGTTCAAAACTTCAAATCAAATTTAAGAGAATCCGAGCGGATAAATCTCGGTTTGTATTGAGGTTGTTTCAAGTGAACAATCAGCAAGACAAGCGGGTTTGTTCTAAAGGAAAAAGAGAGTGATTAAATAAATCCTCAAACTCAGACAGGAAGAACCATTGTACCTAGATCGTAATCTTCCATTATTTCAGTAAAGAATGGCTTCATCTTTGAAACTTGGATCAACATGAAATTTAAAGTCATTCTTGAAACTCGGACATGCATGAAGTCTCATCGATGTATAGTTATGACTCATATAGCCGGGTGTCAAATAGTTGTCGAAAGGCCACATAATTGAACCCTTAGATTATTTAATACACCTTCATGTATCCAACAAATCCCACACCACAATAGGACTATTACTTCTCCAAAGGTCAAAATATTTCGAGAGCATACCCACTTGAAGTGACAAGCATACAAAATGAAGAATCCAAGATGGAAATAAAACCTTTTGTACTTAAGGAGGTTTGAATGACTTATTCAGAGGTTGCGGCAAGTTTAGCATTTTCATTCTTATAGTAGTCACTACAAAAATACTCCTTGTTTTTTAGAGTATAAGAATCAAGTCAATACTAGGCCTCTTATTTGATTAGGCTAGATTTCGATGAACTCAATTCCTAGTTAAAAATTTTGAGTTGCCTCTTATTCGACATACAAGTAAACGCAGGACTCATATGAAAAATCATGTCACTATGGAAACCTCAGATTTACTAAAAAAATTCATAGTCAATGTAAGGATCTCGAACGAAAAATATCTCTGTGCTATCTCTCATTTGACGAGAAATACCTAATAGATCATGCCTTCAATGTAGGAATATCTCACTTCTCAATTTTATTGAATTCTCTTCTTTCTTGGGCTTTTCCTCACTCGTGCTGCGTGTCCACATGGATTGCAATTATAGCATACATTATGGAAATTGGGTAACAAGCCACGGGGCTTAAATGTGTCGATAACTAAACCTTCCAATGCTAAATAGTAACATTGCACTACGCAATGCCTTGAAGGAGTTACACCTATACTAGATTTCACCCTCAAAACCTCTACTATATGTCTCCATCATACTTGGTTAGTTTGATAGATAAGCTGAATAGTGCTCGGGTGGAGCCGGACATCTTACGCATAGGAATATTGATGGAAAGTTCTACTCATAATGCCACAAGTGCCACTTTATTGGAGTTTTTCTGTGAGATGTTGTGCATTCGTTCAAGGTTTGAATAAGGAATCCACTTTGGAGGAGGCCACACACGCTTAAGAGATTCATTCATTCGTGAAGGGCATATACACATGGTCAACCACTTGGAGGAAGAATCTGTCTTTGTGGTGCCATTTTTTGGAGGATTGTTGCAAAACCAACTCCATTATCATGTTATACGTTGAATTGTATCATGGAGGTGGTTAATTGAGAGCATTATTGTAGTCTTTTTCCTAGAATATTTTCATGATTTTTCTTGGAGTAGAAAGGGGATCTCAACATCCTATTGCTATCTTTAGTATAGAGTTGTTGAGGAGGTTTGAATGGTAATATTTTATTGTATTATTGTAGTCTTTTTCTAAAATATTTTCATGATTTTTCTTGGAGTAGAAAGGGGATCTCAACATCCTATTGCTATCTTTAGTATAGATTTGTTGAGGAGGTTTGAATGGTAATATATTATTGTATTCCTTGCAGATAATCCTTCGAGAAATGGTATTCTAATTTTTTTGAAGAAAATTTAAACAATCGAGTCACATGCATTGTGATTTTCAAATATTCTCTTTTAGAGCCATAGACAACTAGATCATCTCTTTTATGGACAACTGCGATTGTACAAAAGGGATGTTAAAATGTTTATGAACAAACCTTAGACAATGGAGTCATGAGCATTGTGTTTTTAGATTTTCTCTGATAGACACAAAAATTCCTTGCTTCTTAAGCCCAATGCAATTAATATCTTCAATCAACTTGATCAATTTCTCATGCGAATAGCGAGATGACTCAAATCTATCTTTATTGTCTCCTTTTGATCCAAACCAATGCTTGCAAAAATCTAGATTATGCTGCCATGGATTTTCTTGGGTCTGTTGTGGCTCATTTGGAAATATCCTTTATTTTTAATTTTTCAAAAATACAAAAAAAATAGAAAACTATCAAAAGATATGTTAGAGTATCAAAATTCATGTAATTTAGCATAGAAATATATCTTCTTGGTATGATAAAGTTTAAATTTTTAATACTTTAATGTCTTTATATAAGCGGGTCCCAGTTATAAGATTAATTATCAAGAAGATTTTGAGCGGGATCCATTGATTGATCAAAAAATAAGCAAAGCGCTCAATGCAAGGCACTTTCGGGCGTGGGGTTTAACACGGTGCCTGCGTAGTTGACTGCGGTACTACTGAGGTTATCCGGATGAAAGATCGAGATTTTCTGGGAGCACAAACCCAGTAGTTCAGGTACTTCAAGGCCCCCACGGTGATGTTTGCTACCAAGTTGGTTATAATTGTCATCCGTCGAGTTTTCTTAACGGTTTGTTGGCACATCTTATTAGCATTTAAGTTCAAAGGCACCACCTATTTAAGGGAGAAATTCTCATTCTTTCTAAAATTATCATTGGTTAGTTGGTGTTTGAGTTTGTTTTGTGCTTCGTCTTTTTCCGATTTTTGGTCACCACAGAATTTGTCTACCACCCTAAAGTTAATTATGGCTAAATATCATCCTGCTTCGGGTTACGCTAGTCACATCCCTCTCATGGATCTTTGAGAGTGATATCTAAGTAAAGTGTTCCCTTACCACCTTTCTTTTTACTAGCAAGTTATCCTAAACGATAATAATTCTCAGTTACCACCATGGAAAAAGCTGGTGTGCTATACATGTATCCCGAAACTCATATTTTTTCTAGAATTTATCCATTGGCTAGTGTACATGATGTACCTTAGGAATTTTTTTGTAATGATTTGTCAGGGAGAACATTACGCAAGTGTCAACTCATTTAATTTCTCCGAGCCCTTTGTTTCCCAAGTCAAGTCATATATCCAATTTTAGGATGATTCCTTGATAGAGTATTATAACGATCTTGCAGTCAAGATTTTAATCAATTCGTTCATTTTTTCGAATCCAAATACTGACTGATTTAAACCTGGCCATTAAGAGTTCCTATGGAGGTTTTTGATACGAAGTCAAATCGGTCTTGTTTGCATTGCAAGATTTTGGGAAAAGACGACAATAGTATAGTTGAAAGGTCAATTTTGGGGTATTCGCCATGATGATGAAGCCAAGAATGGTCTTTGGATATTCCATCTATTGGAAATAGTGCTTAACTCTTAGCTCATGAGATTATCATTAACGGGTTCATTGAGTTTCCCTCACTTATTTTTACTTATTCTTATATCAAAATGTAGAAGAATTCATGTATCAGGGTTAAACATTATGGATATGAATAAGAGAGGCAATCATTAATATTTTGGATAGACATAGTGAAAAGACAAAATGAGAGTGGTTTGTTTGATTTTTCTTGTCGGTTATGTCTTCTGCATATAAAATTTTGAATGGAAGTTCTCCCCTTGTTTTTTGCCCAAAGCTCAAGAGTTTTGCATTTGGGAGCAAGTTGTAGAACCAGTGATTGGTTTTGTTTTTGAAGATTATTACGAAATTAGACTTTATGGAGCCTAGTGTAGAACCTTATAGACTTTACGTGTTTGTGCTTATGAGATTATTTGCTATGGAGTTTATTAGGCAAAGTCTAAATGTTGACCAAATTCACTTTGTGCCTATAGAAGAAGAGGTCATATGTTCAAATTTCCAATGGCTAATGAATTATGCTATAGTTAATATAGAACGAAGCATTTGATGAGGTCACTCAGTTTAGATGGAATGCACTTCTTGTTAGGATAGAAGTGGGCTTATGACCCTCCTGTAGTGTCATTTCTAATAGAAGAGTGATAATGGATATTCAACCTTCATTCATGAGCTTGGAGACGAGATCTAGAAAAAATGGAAAGTAAAGGTGTTGTGAGTTTAGTAAGTTCAAATGTTGAGACTCTGTTATATCGAGAAAAATCAAATAAAAAAGGTAAAGAGCGATTTTGATTCATAGAGACTGAGAACATAGAGTGAAAGAGAGAAAAGTTTAATGAAGAGTGCGGATATAACTTGGTTTTTAATTACGGTTGGGAGATGAAAAAAAATGTCACCGTACCATCCCGGGAAGCATGAGAACACTCGGGATCAAGTGCTTCTAATTAAACAAATGTTTTCCCAGAGATTGCAAAGAGAAATCGGAAGATGATGGCAAGTATGGAAGCTCGAGCTAAGTACAGGATAGCTCCGGACCAAACAAGATTTCTAGCACCCAATGGATCTTGAAAAAGATCAATTCAAATTTCCCTTTCATCATGCGATATGTCAATTGGTTCTTCTAACAATTTCAATACGCAAACTTGTTGTAGATGTGAAAATTCCATTGTTGGAAAAAGTGAATCTACACATGAAGGCAGGTCATCGATTGTAATTTACCTAAAAAAAACTAATGCAATGGCCCGAAGAGCGGAGAATATGCTTGGAAAGGTAATAAAGCGGTTGAATTTAGAGAAAGCCAATTCCGGGGCTTTGACGATCCAAAACAAAGAGCTTAAGAAGATCATAGTAAATATTGGAGTAGACCCGATGATAGGTGCAACGTACGAGAAGCACACGAAAGTGATGAACCCGAAATATATACGCTCTTTTGAAGAAAAATTGGAAATTTCACGGAGAACATTCCATGAAGCAAAGGTTGCGGAGGTGGAAAATGAGAAAGAAAAACTTCTTGACGGCTCCTTTTCAAAAGGAAGAATAAATTTCCAAATTGAATCAAATTGAATTATCATTTGCAAATCACATTGAAACTCACACTTGTACTTTTTGTTTTTCCAGGATGGTAGTGGAATCCAACAAACGCAAATATCTCAATTAACCATGAATTGAAGATGGCGAAATAGATCGGGAAAAAGGCAAAATCGATTTAGAAATAGCAACAAAGTTTATAAAAACTCTTGAGGAGAAGTCAATAAATACAAATGGAATGCCAAAAGAAGCTGTAATGTGAGATTAAAAATCTCAAAAAATATTGAAGGAAATATATCCTTAATATAGGCTAATGATATCATTTGAATGATATTATTGAAGAAATAAGAAAACAGTACGGGATTGTAGTTGTTATTTAGCAGAAGAAGAAAACATTGCTCGGGGGAATTTGAAGAAGAAAATCTGTGACAGACAAACAAAATACGATCAATAGGGCTATTTGGGTAAGGAAGTTCATTAATTTCATTGATTCTAAAACAACCTAGGAATTAGAAGAAAATGAAATTAAAACCAGACTATATCACGATAGAAATTAACAAAATGATTGTAGGAAATGCGAGAAAGAAGGCTGATTGAGTTAAAGAAAAGTGTGTCAATTTGATAAATTATTTGATAAAATAGTAAGAGCAGGTTTGTCATCATGTTGGGGGCTTGGAGGTGGTCTTATGTCATGGAATTATTATGAGCCCTTGCTGATTTTGGCAAAAAGTAAGGTAGACGGCCTCATGAGAAAAATCGAGGTTCTTAAAGGAGCAACAATGATCAATTTCCTTCGGAGACATTTTCAAGCTATTTGTGGTTAGTGAAAACTCATTTGTGGAAAGACCATCTTTCAATAGAATCTACTTTCATATTGGAGTTTCACAAGCTAGTTCATTCACCAAAGAAAAACATCGAAATATGGAAGAAGTGTAGAGCTTGGATAATGATTTACCAAAGGATACCTCAACTTCAAAGAAGGATAAATTGACAGTGATGAAGAAATGTACTTGACATCATCATCGATCCATATTCAACATATAGATTAGAATTTTAATTTAAGTTATTTCCTCTTTTAAAAGAGAAGAATGTATTTGTAATAAGACATTTTGAGGACATGTAATAGATAGTGTATGAAGTCCTAAGTAGTTAAAGTAGTTAGATCGATTTACTTGAGTTTCAAACTACTTTCTAGTGTATTATTTAATGAGATAGAGAAGAAGAGAAGGGTTTTGAGTTTTTAACCTTGATTTGTAATTTTTTGTACTCGAGATTTCAAATGATAAATGAATGAAAGAAAGTTACGGCATTTGTTGATGTTGATATAATGCTTCCAAGTTTACATTACGTGTTTTCTATCCTTTGAATAAAAATGAAGTCATGAAGCTACAGATCTCTTTTTACTTGTGTAAATAAGAGTTAAAACCCTTAATAGCGCTCTTGATTTTAAGCATTTCTTTCCTTATAATTCTTTTTGGAGTTTGAGGTGATATGTTACGTGAAACAACGTATCGGTTTGGGCTTCTTTCTTTCATGTTCTTACGATCATTAATTCTATATCAACAAATAATAGCATTGTGGAACATTCATTGTATTTGATCTTTGAGGTTTAATGATAAATATTTGAGGTGATAAAATAAAGACAAATATTTATGTGACATAATTATAAAAATGTCTTAAGCAGCGATTCCTTATCACAACTAAGGGATTGTCTCTTAAGGTACAGCAGTCCCATCTAAGAATCTCAAGATAATTTAAAATAATGTTACCTATATTTTCCTTTCTTAGTCAGGGTTTGACAAAGCATCCAGCTGTAAGAATATAGTGTTGTCTTTGAAATGTCCATAAAAAGTTGAGGCTTTGTATGGTATAGCTTGCTAATCTCATCCCAAAAGGGCATCCCAGAACTATTTGATACTTGCCAAAACTATTATTTTTCTAAAATACTACTACATTTCAATGGATTTTTTTCAATAAACAAGAAATATTGTTCTTCTCAACTTGAAAACCATTCAAACCATTAGAAGCTTGATCATTTTTTTATATACTTCATCCTTGGGAAGTGATGGAAACATGTGCACCATAAGTTATTGTAGATATATTGTGGTTATCCTAGTAATATTAAAATGAATTTGGTTTCAAAATACAATATAAAAAACTTACTACTATAATGAATAAGATTGGTGCCATCATTACGAACTCCTACGCACAACTAGCCACAACAAATATTGTTTTGAATCATAAGGTGTTTTTGCCTCTCATTTTTATTTAAGGATCCATAATGCTTGATTCTTAGTTAATATAAAATAAGGGTGTTTTCTTTATAGACTTACAAAATCATCATTCTCTTATTGCTTAACGGTACCGCGATGCTGAAAGTCTTTATATCACTACTTTATATGTTGCACATTTCAGAATCAAATGATCTGCTTTAGACACCCTACAAATTATGAAGGAAAGGTCCTTTAATAGATCATGATGGTCATGATGGGTTTTTAACGTTGTTTAATATCTTAGCTTTTCTACCTTTTATAGGACAAATGTCCTTTATGTGTGAAGAAATGTGAAACTTATATTCTTGAAAAGGATTTGTGAATTGGATAATGCTAATTTGACCTATACAAGCCTTACACCATCTCAAATTTTTCAATAAATTCATTCTACCATCCGATGAAGAAATTGATGATAATGAAGCTTTTAATTTTGTAGGTGACAAAACACTTCAAGCGTGAAAATTCCTTCAAATGAGAAAATATAGAAATCAAACTAAGTTGATGTACCTCTAATGTCCACGAAGATGTATGTTGTTTGCCTTGTCATTATGAAGATAAAATTTTTGGAGATGTCACAATGGGCTACTTCTCCTATTCCAAGTCCTTGTAGAGCTAATATTTGAGATGCTCTCAGGAGGCGGAGTCTTGATTAAGACTTAAACATTTGTAAACCCTTGGAATAGAAGTCTTCTTGCAAGTTTGAACTCATTCTACATCGGATGTATACTTAGACAACTAGCTTTTCAAATAGTAAAAAATATTCATGCATGAAACTTAAATGAGTTACGACGACCAACACTTTTGTTCTTTAGGCCCTAGTTACGATAAAAAATATTTATCATACTAATGTTCAATAGTATTTTTTAAATAGTAGAGGAGGGCCACAACTTTCCAAAAAATGCAGAACCTTTAAACAACGACATACTATAATACGGTTCGAACTTCCAAATCAAATTTAAGAAAATTCGGGCCGGATAAATCTCGGTTTTGTATTGAGGTTGTTTCAAGTGAACAATCCGCAAGACAGTTGCTTTGTTCTAGGGCATAAAGAGAGTGATTAAATAAATCCTCAAACTCGAACGAGAAGAACCTTTGTACCTAGATACTGTAATATTCCTTTAAAAATCGAGATAATAATGACTTGCATCTTTGAAACTTGGATCAACATGCGGTGAAGTCATTCTTGAAACTCGGACGGGCATGAAGTCACATCAACGTATAATTGTGAATCATATAGCCACGTGTCAAATAGTTGTCAATAAATGCCATGGCCCGAGCCCTTAGATTCTTTAATACATCTTCATGTATCCGCAGATCCCACACCACAATAGGACTATCCCTTCTCCAAGGTCAAAATATTTCGGAGAATACCCACTTGAAGTGATAGGCATACAAAAATAAGAATCAGATCAAACAAAACCTTTTGTCCTTACGGAGGTCAAATAGCGCCGGGGTGCGACCAGGATTTAGCATTTCATTCTTATAGTGGTACTACAAAGAAAATACTCCTTGTTTTTCATAGTATAAGAATCAAGTCAATACTAGGCCTCTTGTTTGATTAGGCAGGACTTGATGAACCCAATTCTGTTAAAAATTTCGAAATTTGCCTCTTATTACGACATAAAAATAAGCTGTTAGACTCCTATGAAAAATCATGTCATTATGAAATCTCTCAACGTTTACTAAAATGTTTCATAGTCGATGTAAGGATATCGGGGAAAAATATCTCTTGTGCTATCTCTCATTTCAACTACATACCTATTAGTCATGCCTTCAGGTAGAATATCTCACTCTCGATTGTATTGCATTGTCTTCTTGCTTGGGTTTGTCCTCACCTATAATATGATATATACATGGATTGAAATTATAGCATACACTACGAGAAATTGGGTAACAAGCCTGATACTTACATGTGTCAACAACTAAACCTTTAATGCTAAATAATAACATTGCACTGCGATGCTTTGAGGAGTTACATCTGCTAGATTTCACCCTCAATACCTCTACTAGATGTCTCCATCATACCGATTCGTTTGATAGATAGTTGAGCGGTGCTCGAGTGTGGCAGGACATCTTACGCATTGAATATTGATGGAAACTACTCATGATGTCTAAGTGCCACTTTATTGGAGTTTTGCATGGTCTTTGTGCATTCATTCGAGTTTGAAGAAGGAATCCCACTTTGGAGGAGGCCACACATGCTTCTAAGGAGGATTCATTCATTTTTCTTGAAGGTAGATACATGGTCAACCACTTGGAGGAGAGGCAGTACTTTGTGGTGCCATTTTTTTGGAGGATTAATTGAAAAACCAATTCCATTATCATGTTATGGTGGCTTGTATCATGGAGTTTGGTTGATTGAGAGCATTATTGTAGTCTTTTTCTAAAATATTTTCATGATTTTTCTTTGAGTAGAAAGAGGATCTCAAGATCCTATTGATATCTTTAGCATAGAGTTGTTAAGAGGTTTGAATAGTAATATTTTATTGTATTAATGTAGTCTTTTTCTAAAATATTTTTATGATTTTTTCTTGGGTAGAAGGGGATCTCAACATATTGCTATCTTTAGTATAGAGTTGTTGAGGAGGTTTGAATGGTAATATATTTTATTCATGACAGAATCCTCGAAAGGGTATTGTGAATTTTTTTGAGAGAAAATTTAGACAATCGAGTCACATGCATTGTGCTTTTCAAAAATTCTCTTTTTAGAGCCATGGGCAACTAGATCATCTCTTTTATAGACAACTTCGGATGTACGAAGGATATTAAAATGTTTACGAAGAAACCTTAGACAATGGAGTCATGAGCATTGTGTTTTTTAGATATTCTACGATAGACACAAAAGTTACCTACTTCTCTCAAGCCACGTGAATTTAGTATCTTCAGTAATTGATCGATTTATCATGCAAATATGAGGATGACTCAAATTTGTCTTTTTCGTCTCTATTTGTTCGAAATAGCAGCAGAAAAATATATATTGTCTACGAGTAGTTTTCTTGGGTCCCATATAAGAATGCAAGGATAATTTAAAAATAATGTTACCTATATTTTCCTTTCCCGGGTCCAGGAGTTTGACAAAACATCCAGCTGTAGAATACGGTGTTGTCTCTAAAATATCCATAAAAAATTGAGGCTTTGTATGGTATAGCTTGCTAATCTCATCCCAAGGGCATCCCAAAGACAGCCGTCTTGCCAAAAGTATTAGCTTTTTCTAAAATACTACTACATTTCGTCAGTTTTTCCAATAAACAACAAATCTGTTCTTCTCAACTTGAAAACCATTCAAACCATTGAAAGCAGTCCACAATTTTTTATATAACCCCAGTCCTTGAAAAGCGATGGGAAACATATACCACCAACTACGTAGATATATTGTGGTTATCCTAGTAATATTCAAATGCATTCGGTTTCAAAATGAAATATAAAAACCTACTAATATAAAGAACCGGTGTCTTATCATTACGAACTCCTCTGCTAACTATTACATGACAAATATTGTTTCAAAATAATAAGGTGTTTACGCCTCTTATTTTCTTTAAGGATCCAAATTCTTGATTCATAGTCAATCTTGAATAAAAGGGTGTTTCCATTATAGACTTACACAATATTCATTCTCTTATTGTGATGCCCATGATGCACAAAGGTGTTTATCACTACTTTGCATGTGCGCTTTTTCGAATCAAATGATCTACTTCGAGACACCTACAAATTATGAATGAGAGTCCTTGACTAGATCATGGCCGATCATGATGGGTTTTTAACATTGTTCAATATCTTGGCTTTTCTACCTTTTATAGGACGAATGTCTGTGTGTGAGAAATGTGAAACTTCTATTCTTGAAAGGATCATGAATTGGATCTGCATTAATTTGACTGTACCAGCCTTACACTATCTCAACTATTGCAATAAATTCATTCTACCATCCAATGAATAAATTGATGATAATGAAGCTTTTAATTTTGTAGGTGACAACAAACTTACTTGGTGATGACATTTCAGCAAAATGAGAAAAGACAAAAATCAAACTAAGTTGATGTACCTGCGATGTCTGAAGATGTATGTTGTTTGCCTTGTCATTATGAAGATCAAAATTTTGGAGATGTACGCAGGTTCTTGCTCACAATTCAAGTCCTTGGAAGAGCTAATATTTGAGATGGTCTTCTTAGGAGGCTGAGCCTTGATCGAGACTTGTTGTAAACCATTGGAATAGAAGTCTTCTTGCAAGTTTGAACTCATTATACATCGGATGTATGCTTAGACAACTAGCCTTTCAAAAAGTAAAATATTCATGCATGAAACTTAAGTGAGTTACACCAATGACACTTTTGTTCTTTAGGCCCTAGTGCGATAGCAAATATTTATCATACTTATGTTCGATAGTCTTGTTCAAGAGTAGAGGAGAGAGGCCAAAACTTTCCAATAATTGCTTATGAGAACCTTAAACAACAAAAAACTATAATATGGTTCGAGAGATCAAATCAAATTTAAGAGAATTCGGGCCGGATAAATCTCGACACTGTGTGTGAGGTTGTTTCAAGTGAACAATGCGCAAGATAGGTCATTTTTCTAGAGGCGAGGAAGAGAGTGATTAAGCAAATCCTCGAGATTCGGACGGAAGCCTTTGTACCTAGATACGCGTAATCTTCATTAAACTCAGATAATAATGGATTGCAATCTTTGAAACTTGGATCGACACGGTAGAAGTCATTCTTGAAACTCGGACAAGCATGAAGTCTCATCAACGTATAATTATGAATCATATAGCTAGGTGTCAAATAGTTATTGATAATGCATATATTGGGCCCTTAGAGTCTTTAAAAACACCTTCATGTCTCCAATGAATCCCACACCACAATAGGACTATTAATTCTCCAAATGTCGAAATATTTGAGAGCATACCCACTTGAGTAGAGGCATACAAATGAAGAATCTAAAGATTAACAAAACCTTTTGTCCTTAAGGAGGAATAGAATGAATGCTTGGAATGCAACAGAACAAGTTTAACATTTCATTCTTATAGTGGTACTACAACAATACTCCTTGTTTTTAGGAGTATAAGAATCAAGTCAATACTAGGCTTCTTGTTTTATTAGGCCAAACTTGATGAACTCAATTCCTGTTAAAACTTTTGAGCTACCTCTTATTATGACATACAAATATTTGCTAGACTCTAAGAAAAATCATGTCACTATGAAACACTAACGTTTACTAAAATTTCCTAGTGATGTAAGGATCTGAGAGAAAAAAGATCTCTTGTGCTATCTCATTCAACTACATACCTAATGAGTCATGCCTTCAAGGTAGAATATCTGCTTCTCGGTTGTATTGCATTCTCTTCTTGCTTGGGCTTGTCCTCACATGCTCTGATATACATGGATTTCAATTATAGCATACACTATGGAAATTGGGTAACAAGACACGGGGCTTAAATGTGTCAACAACTAAACCTTTAATGCTAAATAGTAACATTTGCACTCTGCCCGATGCCTTGGAAGGAGTTACACCTCTACTAGATGTCTTCATCATGCCTAGTTCATTCGATAGATAGTTGATCGGTGCTGGGTGCGGCCGAGACATCTTCTCCATAGAATTTTGATGGAAAGTTCTACTCATGATGCCACAAGTGCCACTTTATTGGACTTTTTCATGGTATTTGTGCATTCATTCAAGGTTTGGAAGAAGGAATCCACTTTGGAGGAGGCCACACATGCTTCTAAGGAGGATTCATTCATTGTTCATGAAGTGAATACATGTTCAACCACTTGGAGGAGGAATCGTACTTTGTGGTGCCAATTTTGGAGGATTGTTCAGAAACCAACCCATTCATTATCATGTTATCGTTGACTTGTATCATGGGTTGGTTGATTGAGAGCATTATTGAGTCTTTTTCTAAAAATATTTTCATGATTTTTCTTTGAGTGAAAAGAGGATCTCAACAACCTATTGCTATCTTTAGTATATATTTTTTGAGGAGGTTTGAATGGTAATATTTTTGTATTAATGTAGTCTTTTTTCTACAATATTTTCATGATTTTTCTTGGGTAAATGAGATCTCAACATCCTATTTCTATATTTAGTATAGAGTTGTTGAGGAGGTTTGAATGGTAATATATTATTGTATTCCTTGTAGATAATCCTCGAGAAAGGGTATTCGATAAGAAACTTTAAACAATCGAGTCACATGCATTGTGCTTTCAAATATTCTCTTTTGATCCATAGACAACTAGATCATCTATTTTATGGACAAGTTCGATTGTACGAAGGGATATTTTGAAATGTTTATGAAGAAACCTTAGACAATGGAGTCATGAGCATTGTGTTTTTTAGATGTTCTACGATGAACACAATAATTCCATGCTTCTAAAGCCTAGTGCAATTAATATCTTCAATCAACTTGATCAATTTCTCATACGAATAGCAAGGATGAATCAAATCTATCTTTTTCGTCTCCTTTTGATCCAAACCAACGCTTTTAAAATACGGATTGTACACTGTGGATTTTCTTGGGTCCCATAGAAGAATCTTAGGATAATTTAAGATAATGTTACCTATATTTTCCTTTCTTAGTCCCCGAGGTTTGTGAACATCCATTTGTAGAATAAAATGTTGTCTGCGGAGCTGTCCATAAAAATTTGAGGCTTTGTACGGTATAGCTTGCTAATCTCATCCCAAGGGCATCCCAAAGAACCTTGAAGTAATTTCCACAATTATTAGATTTTACGAAATACTACTACATTTAGATTAGTTTTTCCAATAAACAACAAATCCTATTCTTCTCAACTTGAAAACCATTCAAATCATTAGAAAGAGTCACAAATTTTTTATATACTTCATCATTGAGAAGCGATGGGAAACATGTACCATAGTTATTGTAGATATATTGTGGTTATCCTAGTAATATTCAAATGCATTCGGTTTCAAAATACAATATAAAAAAAACCTACTACTATAAAGCTCAAACAAACAAGTAACACAAAAAATAAGTTCGAGAAAAAAAGACCATAAATAATATTAGATGTGAAAACAAACCTCTAATGCATCTAGAAGTGTCCTTCATCTTTGTAAAAAACTCCACGGTGTGTGAGGGGAACAATCCTCCTACGCATCTAGAAGTGTCCTTCATCTTTGTACAAAAATCCATAGTGCATGAGACCACAAGCATTCTAGGGATCGAGCGCAGGCTTCTACATTAAATCATTCAAATTCCTTTGGCATGAGACATATTCCATTTCAGGTGACCTCTGATGGTGATGAAGCTCATTTCCAAAACAAATTCATAAAGACCAAGTGCATCGCAAACTTATTCCTCCATTACAGTATATTAACATATGTGTGCATCCTTACTTGAAACCTTCTTAGTGATGAGGACGAAGGGGGAGGAGGCCGGGGAAGAAGGTAAGAAGTAGAATTAGGGCTGGTACTAGAAGTCTTTGCTCATTGAATGATGTTTCATTGAATAACAACTCAATACTTCATCGACATTCGAAAGGTAATGCGAGTACATGAGTACCTATTTTTTTCACACCAACATCCCCTACTATCTTCCAACATTCATTATACATTCACTATACGATAGTGAAGAGGCGAGTGAATTGAGGTTCTTGTCACTGCCATGTTGGACCCATTCCACTCTTCGATGCCCCCGGTTTTCTTCCAACCACTTGTGGAGTTTCCATACTTTTTCCACTTCACAACATTGTTTTACCAAAATGAAGAAAAAAAATGCATGGTTATCCTCAAAGAACCCTCACCCAAAATTTATCGGGAACACACCAAATTCAAAATATATTCTCTCATCATAGGTAGGAAATTACACAAAAATTGTCTTTCACGATATGAAACAACTTCACTTTTAGCTTTATAGCGTCGCTTCAGATTAGCCTCCATTTCTTCCTCCATATCAACAGAACAACATCGCAAAGATTTCTCACGGATATAATTTTCATTCAATGTTTCAACAATTCCTTTATGGTTCCTCATACTTGCTCAAAACGTGCGCTGTTGGTAACGCATGCGATCTTTAGTGGCATCGATTTGGCGAGTGTACAAGCAATATTGGTTCTCTGAAGCATCGTTCTAGTACTAGTTTATAATATAGGATGTCCAATGATGAATACATAGGTCCATCCTTAACAGTAACCTTGGAATCACATGCGAGAACTGGTCTTTGGGGTAGCACACAACCAAAAATGAATCTGCAATGATAAAGTGTATAAGAGTGGTGGTCACCCGATACGCAAACTTGAGAACCCACGACCAACAAAAAATAGAGATTCGAGGCTTTGGTTGAGTAAAATATCTGACTGCATCAACTGAAACGTATGCCAGCTAAGCGCTTTACGAGATCCTCCAAGTACCATGCACAGCCCAACCACTAGTACACGAGCGGAAAGCAATTTAATCTCATCCAACAACAAAAAAGATGGGTGACTTCACTAAATAATCAAAGTTTGCCCTTCCATGTGAGATTCGAACCACTTTGTAAATTGAGAAATTGTGCGCATTAATTTTACTATAAAATATCGACAAATGCATTCAGCCTTGGGATTAATCGAAATCTAGCAACATTCGGGGTTTGAGATTAATTAAAATCTAGAAAATGCATTTGCGTTTGGGATTCAACGTTTGAGATGAATACCTTACGATCTAGAAGAATGATCTCATTCAACATTTGAGATGAATACCTTACGGTTCGGAAGGACAAAGTATGAGATGATTACTTAACGGGTCCAACACGGCTCGAAGCAGGACTTTTAAACCATCAAATTTTAAACTCCCACTAAATTATTAAATGCTTGGAGGGAGGCAAAAATCGAGATCACTTAAAAAAAGCGGGAAATAAATAGTGCCCCTCTGAACTCTTAATTCGATGAAAAATGGGATAGCTAGAGCGAGCACACTCTTAATTTGGTGTAAGGGGTAATGAAGAGAATGCGCATAGCTTATAATAAAAGGAAGATTTCACACATTGTATGACTTTTAGATAGTCTTTCTTTCTTTATTTATTTTTTTAGTTCTTTGTTTTGACAAAATTATGGTATAGGTTGTTAGAATGAAGCCTATTAATAAATAGTTTTTTCATTTTTTTCATTTTATTTTTATTTTTTATTTTTTTATTGACTTTTATAATTCTTTTTTGTTTCTATATTTAAGAAAATTTAAACAAATAGTATCTCTCTCTAAACTAAAATAATTAAAAAAAACAATGTTTTTTATTTTTTTATTTTTATAATTCTTTTTTATTTTCTATATTGTTAAGAAAATTTAAGTAAATATTCAAAAAAAATCTCTCTAAGCTAAAATAGATTAAAACCATAGAAGACTAATATAGACGTTGATATACAAATATGAAATAAATCTAATAGACAATTATAAGAAGAAGAAAATATCACAAGTGATATTGTAACTGAAAAGTGGACCTTAAAGATACTAGCATGCATGGTGGAAGATTTATATCCCTTGCACCTTGTAAATTGTTAATTTCATATAACTAGATGGAATTATAAATTGTTAATTTCATATAACTAGATGGAATTATTTGATTTGTTTAATTTATTTTATTATGTTCTTCCAAATTGATAAATGTTAATTGTGAAAACGGACCACTTCCCTATGTTCAAGTCTTTATTTTGCATTAATACACACATCTCTTCTAATTTTGTGTATACTTGTATATTTAATTGTTGAAAACTAAATTAGGGTGCAAATGTGGTGGTGGTGATAGTCATTAAGAAGAATCGTGTGTGTTTATATATACTTTGAATAAATTAGAGAGCTTCAAATCACATATGTTGCTTACAAGTGTATAAAGAGCACATTTAACCACGTTTGAGGGTACATTTTATGCGCATCATAATGTATATGAGGGGGAAAATGGTTTTCGGTGCTAGTGATCTAGTCGCACAAAGGACCCCATAAATTTGTGATTTGGGATATCCCCAAGATTAAATACGTAATCAAGTGAGAGGATTCATTGCTAAGGTGGCTGATGAAATAACCCTCTAGTGTTAAACTTTAGAGATAAAAAGGTGTTAATTTTAACATTGTAGATGAATTCAAAGACCCCTTTGTCTCTAAATTTTAACCTTTGTAGATGGATTCGGGGGAGACCCCTATAGTGAAATGTGACACTTCGGTATCAAAGTGGACATATTTTTTGGAGTAGCACAATAAAAATTACTAACATAAATGACTAATTCATATACTTGTTGTAGTTGCTATTTAGTCATATTTTTATTCTTTGACTATAATAGTCATTTACGCTAATCATTATTAATTTTTGTTACTTATTATCTACTCATATATTTTAGTCCCTAGAATAAATTAGTCATTTAATTTAGTTGCTTTAGTTTAGTCACTTATTATCTAGTCATATATTTTAGTCCTAGAATAAATTAGTCATTTAAGTTAGTCGTTTTTAGTTTAGTCACTTATTATATAGTTGGATATTTTATCCATAGACTAAATTAGTCGTTTTAAGTTAATCTTTTAGTTTGGTCCTTAAAATTTCTCGAATTTAGTAGTAATTCGCTTAAAATAAATGTGGTGACTAACTTTTTTGGTCACCTAGTCACTAATTTCATGATTTTCTACTAGTGACTTATCACTTCTCATCAATGTTTGAATTGATTTAAATCATAGTTCAATATTAGAGACATACATCATTTCAAAGTCGAACCCTTTTGATAGTTCCTCCAACCCATTTATTTAAGGACCTCAATGCTTCCTAAATGCTAGTTTATTCAATTTAATTCAAATTCATAATCCCAAAATCACTACTTTGACTCTGAGAGATAAGTAAAATTGAACAATTATTTACCTCGAGAAGCATCCTCTGGTATTGATGTATAGTTACCTGTGGTAATGGGATGAACCAAAGGTTCGATTAAAACTTGAATCTCTGCACACGATTCTTGTAGATGGTTATTGTCCCGACTTCCAAAAATAATTTTCTCTAGATTGCATGGCTTAGTCTAAGGAAATTCTTTGGTAAAACCAACTAATTATCAATACATCTTCTATGTGACCTGAGAGGAGACTCAATATGCATCGATACCCTCTTTTACAAGCCTTCCACAACGGTTAAATTCAACACTTGGTGTCCATTTACGTGAGTTTTCAACACTATTACATAGCCCTTATTCAAATTTGACAATACAATATAACAAGCAATTAAATGGAACACAAAGAAAACCCTTAAATCATCCTTGATAATTAAAACTTTGTCCATTATTCTCATATTCATAGAGGAACTAACACAACTAGTTCACTATAATTCATTACTAAATTCATCATCCTTATCAATAACATATATAGATTTACGAAGGCCCTTTTGTCTAGCTCACATTAGTTTTCATTACGGATATAAGCCATTTCTTAGCTCTAAAGCCTCTTGTATCCACCCACACCTTTTTCTCTCTCTCTAATTTCATTTTATATTCCTATTTAGAGAAAAGGATCTTGAGCCGATTTATTTCATATCCATGAATATCTCACCAAAACCATATGTTAGGATTCATAGATCCTAAAATCTCTCTATGAGATCTAACTTCCCTAGATATATATAACCTTAAAAAGTTATCAATATTTGATATCATTACAATTTCTTCTCTTAATTACATTTTCTCTCATATTCTCTCAAAATATTAGGATATACATTAATAAATATAATTATATAAGCTATGGACCCAAATCCCTTAGAAATGAAAATGTTCTTATCATAGGATTAGATGCTCTTGCATCACACGACCATGGAAACGGTGGGACAAATAGACAAAGAGATGATAATTCGAGAATGCGAAGGAGATCAAGAAAACGATGAGGAAGAATATGATAATGTTTTTGGACATAAAGGACCCACAAAGGCATAAAGTTGGTTACGGTGGGGGTTTAAAAAATTAAACCCTCAATGTTTAGTGTTGAAACAAGAGGAAGTCGCTAAAGGATACAATAGTAAAAAATGGATGCATAAGAAAGGAAGAAATAAGCGCATAATGCTAAAATTTAAATCCTCAAAATTTAAAAGTTCCTAAAAATTGCAAAATACCAACTCGGGGAAAGATCCAACAAAAATCCAATTCATAAAATGAATTAAAGGCTATTGATCATGCTAATAAATATGAACTTGAAATAGTAGTCATACCTCCATTTGCAGCACATTGGGGGGTGTGGGGGACCACATTATGTCAAAAACTTCCCTTATCGAAAAGGAGCACCAACCAATAGCTCATATTCAAGAAAGTGTCTACGAGTGGGACATGTGGCAAGAAGTGTTCTTAGAATTAATGGTTCATTGGAAGGCGAGTCAAGCGGAGTATCAACCAACCATAATAGAATTTGAAGGTAAAATATTGAACAATGTTTTGTCTATTTTAATTAATCAAGGGATAGCTTAAGTTATATTAGCACCAAGATAGTGGACAAATGTCATTTGCAATTAAACATATTTAAGAACCCATTGCTAGTACAACTAGCCACGGGAGCCTAAAAGAAAGGTGACAACTAAATTAGTTAGTTGTCCAATAGTGTTGGAAGATTGGTTAATAATTGAGAGGAATTTAAATGTTCTACCCCTAGAAGTTATATGAAATTTTAATTAGCATGGTCTGCTATTAATTGTAACGATAAAACAATTATTTATTTAAATGAGGAAGGAGTGAGGCAAAAGAGTGCGTAAAAGACCTACGAAGCTAAGGCCCATTACATCATCACGACGGGGAAAAATGTATTTGGAAGGGATGTCAATTTTATGCGAGTGCGAAAGTGGGGTATACAAACTCTAAAGAGAAGAATTGCACATTAGGTAATATGCCATTGTGAAATACTTTACGATGCTTTTCCTAAGGAAATATTTGGACTACCTCCTAAAAGAATCTGATTTTATCATTGAAATTTTTCCGGGAGCTACTTCGTGATACAGAGACCATATCGGATAGTGTTCCCGAACTAAATTTGAACTTAAAATGCAACTACAAAAGTGCCGGAATGAGAAATACATTCGCCCAAGTGTGTCACCTTTGGGAGCTGCAATGATTTTTCGTTGGAAATAAGGATGGAACCTTAAGATTGTGTGTTGACTATAGATAATTAAATAAATTAACGGTCAAGCATAAATACCCCTCACCCTGGATTGATGATTTGTCCAATCAAGTAAAGGGGGCAAACTGTATTTTCTAAGATTGACACAGATTGGCTACCACCAGAATAAAGGAGGAGGATATATACGAAAACAAATTTAGAAGTCAAAATATTCATCTATCTCATTAACAACATATTTCATCAATATTTAGATAAATTTGTGTTGATTTTTCTAGAACGATATTATATTCTACTCAAGGAATATGGAGGAGCGAGAAGAAGCATATGAATATTGTTTTGCAAACCTTGAAGGAGCATTAGCTATATGAAAAATACGGTAAATGCGAAGATTTTGAAAAAAATTCAATACTTAGGGCATTTTATCACTAAAGGCAGATAACTATATGCAAGAGGAGATAAAGACCATAATGAAATGGCATGTGCCTAAGAACGTGGTTGACATAAAGGTTGTTTGCTGGGTTTGGATGGTTTATTATAGGCGATTTATCGAAATATATTTGAAATTAGCCTATCCATTACCTCTTTGCCAAAGAAGGAGAAGAACGTTCAAGTGGACGAGTTGAGTGTCAAAACAACTTTGATCAATTAAAACACTTCTTTGTGTTGCTCTATTTTTAAGGATCGTTGACCCAAATAAATAATTTATTGTTTGTACAAATGCATGTAAGGAGGCGTAGGGGGAGTATTAATGCATGAGGGAAAAGTTATAACCTATGAATCTAAAAAACTAAAAGACCATGAAAAAAATATTCAACTTATGATTTAGTGTTAGAAATTCTAATCACGCCTTAAAAACAGTGGCATTATTTCTTGGAAAAATATTCATATTGATGACATATCATAGTAGTTTGACTAATTACTTTAAGCATCCTACAGCAAATGATCAACATGCATGCTAAGTTGCATGTTTAAGTGATTTAATTTGAAATTAAACATTTAAGGTAGGGAGAACTATGTGGCAAATGCCTTGAGCACAAAAATGAACTTTGTTTGATATTTTCTTTAGTGAAGTAGAAGCGCTTTTAGGGAGCGGATTAGAAAATTTGCTAAAAAAGATCATGAATATCGGTTGTTGTGGTAGCAAGCAAAAGATAAAAAATAGAAAGTGACCAACAACTTGGATACGAGGTAAATGAAGAAAACTTGTTGATTTATCGAAGTAGAGTGTATGTGCGAATCAAGTAGGTATCAAACAATTAATCTTAGATGAATACCATAAAAATCCCTTATGCTGTGTCCCGAGCATTAGAAGTTGATCACTTCTTTAAGAAAGGAATACTTCTCGTAGGGAATGAAGAAAAGAGTAGTTTAGAATATATATCTAAATGTTTAGAATGTCAATAGGTGGTGAACACCAACATCTGACGAGATTTTTCCCACCGTTACCCACTCACGAATGGAAATGGGGAATTATCACGCTTGATTTCATTATTGGTCTACCTAAGACTACAAAACAAATGATTCAATAATGGTGGTAGTGGATAAATTGAGTAAGTATACACATTTTATTCAGTGCAATCTACTTATAAAATTATTCAAATAGCTAATATATTTAGGAAAGAAATTTTCAAGTTGCATGGAATACCAAAGTGGTAATCTACGGTAGAGATGTCAAGTTTACATTTGCATTTTGAAAATATATGTTTGATGGATTTGGATACTCAAATACAATTTAGTGTTGCATATCACCCTCAAATAGATGGATAGACTAAAGGAGTAAATCAAGTACTCAAATCCATGGTAAAGGAATGAACATAGTGCAGAGTCAAACAAGAGAAAAATGAATGATTACCCATTTTTTGAGAGTAACAAAAAAAACACCTAATTTTGAAAAGTGGTTATTTAGAATAACCTTTTTTTGGTTGGAGCAAATTTGACTTTAATTTTCTTATGAACATTTTTTTTAATGTTATTGATTTTCATGTCAATTTTGAAAAGTGGTGATGCAGAATCAATCCCTTTTTTTAGAGGGCCGATTTTTGACACTTCAAGTTTTTGTATGAAGTATGAACATTTGTTTTAAAATATAAGTGATTTTCTTGTTGGTTTTGAAGTATTGATGCAACATAAGACCTTTTTGTTTAGAGGACTTATTTTGTACACTTTAAATTTGTAATGTATTAATTGTGGATAATTTTTTTTAAATGTTGGTGATTTTCATATTCGTAATAAAACATTAAAAAAACGACCAAAAAGAAATAAAATATAAAAAATATATAAAGGAAAAAAAACCATAAAAATGTATCAAAATTACCTTGAAAAAAATTAAGCAAAGAAAAAGAAACGGGGATAAAATAAAAAAATATAAAAAAAATAAAAATAAAAGGGCAAATACATAATTTAAGGAAATAATTAAAAATTAACCCAAAAAATACATAATAAGTTACTAAAAAAATTGCACAATTATTAAAAAAAATTAAAATAAAAATTTTAAAAACAATTAAAATAAAAAAAATTCAAAAATTGAAAAAAAATGAATTAATTAAAAGGATGAAAGTTTAAAAATTGAAATTCACTAAAATAATTAAAATAATTACTATTTAATATAATTAAAATTTAAAAAAAATGAATTTAATAAAAAAAATAAAACAATGGTCCACAGGGATCTTGGATAGATAGTGATTAGGTGAGATATTGAGTGCTCCTTGATGTGAAGTGCTAGTTCAATTCTTAATGCGACCAAGGTGATGTATTTGGACACAATGATGGAGATGTCATCCTACAACTAACGACAAATGAAGTTAAAAATTCGAGAATTGACACCCCCCACCATGAGCCACTATGCACAGGGAGTGGGCGGGTGGCGGACACATTTGCAACTCTGCTGCCCCTTCTTACCTTTGATGACCAATGGGCAACGGGGGTCAGTTTTGAAACACACACACATATAATTATTATTATTTTAAATATTTTTTTTCAATTATTTCATTTTTTTAAAATTCTTTAAGTTTTATTTTTATTATTATTTTATTTTATATTATTTTATTTATTTTTTTCATTATTTAATTATTTAACTATTTTTGTATTTTATTTTTGTATTTTAAATTTTAAATTTTAATAATTACATATTAACTAATTTCATTTTATTTTTAATTATGCATTTTTTTAAAAACTTTATAAAACATGTTTTTGATGTTTTTTGGGTTAATTTTTATTTTTTTCCCCTTAAAATATGCGTTTATGTAAACATTTCCTTTTCTTTATATAATTTTTGCGATATATATCATTTTTTTGTATTTATTTATTTATGAAATTTTGTTTTATTTTTGATCTTTTTTTATTTTTGTTTTTTGGTTTTATATGTAATGGTCTATATTTGATTTTTTTTGTTATGTTTTTTATTTTTATTTTTTATGTTTTATTACTTGTTATTATTTTTTTTGTGTTATTTTCTTTTTTAATGTTTGAATTTTTGTTTTATTTTGTATTTTGTATTTTTATTTTTTTATATATTTTTTATTATTTTGGTTTCTATTTTATTTTATTGTTTTTCCTACAATGTTTGTGTCGATTCTTGACTAGCAACTCGATCCCATTATGTACAATTTGATATTTCATTTAAAAATTTCCATTATAGTGAATCAAAGTATTCTCCCACGATGTATCGATTTAGTCGGTCTTTAAGTTTTCATTACAATGGGTCGAGTTCACCTATACCTCGTGTCAATTTGATGAATGGTTTTTAAATTTTTGTTGCAATGTATCGAGTAGTCTTAGCCTCATTTAACATTTAAAAAATAAATTACTCTTGGCATAATAACTCTTTCATTCAAGTGTTCATTTAAAAAAGAAAAATTAGTCATTAATTTTTTTCCATAATGTCATGCTTGAGATATTTTGAAAGCTTGTTTTTATAGTCATAATCTTTGGGTTTAAGTCCATCGTTGAAAAATTGTCAAGATTTTAATGTTTATTTAATTTTAATGTTATTGTTGAAAACAATTATAATTGATCTGGGAGCATTAGCTCGGAAAATACCTTGTATTTTATTTAAACTAGAGTCTCATGTTTTGAGAAATATTAATTTTATGTAAATATTAGTGAGATTTTTTGAGTGATTAAATTATATTTTTAATTAATTATATGTGAGGATTTGTAATGTTTCCAAATAATTGGAAAACATGAGAGAAATTAGACTTGAGATATTTTAGAATTAATTATGAGCCTAAGTTAGAATTTAGTTTCAAGATTTTAGGGATAAAAATCTAGATTGTAGGAGTTTGTTGAGATGTTGAGGACTTTTGTTGAGTGATTAAAAGGGATTTGAACTAAATTGGTTCAATTAAATTTGTATAAATTGATATGCCTCAAAGGAAAAATAGGAAAAGGAAAGATAGAGAGAGGTGTGGTTTGGATAGCAAGTTTGTAAGCCTCTCACAGGAAATTGGAAAGGGCCATGAATTTTGAATATAAGTCCGAGGAAAAAGGTTGTAAGTGATCCCTCATTTGTTTTATATGAAAACATTGTTTCAGAATTATATATATATATATATATATATATATATATATATATTAGTTAATTGATTGAGAGAGATTGTATACTTAATTTTTGAAGTCGGATTAGAAGCGATATTATGCATGTAATTGGGGGAGTGAGATGCCAATTTCGTGAATTGAAACACGAAAAGTTGTATACGTTTCTGTATATATATATATATATATATATATATATATATATATATATATATATATATATATATATATATATATGAATTGATGTATCGATCGTTGGAGAGATCGATTGGAAGAAAGATGCACGCAATAAAAATTTGTAAGATCGATTTATGCACATAAGTTGGAAGGATCAATATTAATATGGAAATTGTTAAATTGTATTGATAAATCCATGTGAGAGACTATACGTAGAGTGAATGAATTATTTTATATCGATGCAACAGTTTTGATTGACAACGATGGAAAAAAGGGACGCCAAGTGAATGTGAAGCGTAGAGCTTCATAAGGGACCAAGAGAGTTTGAGTTTAACGTTGAAGAGCTGTATCCTCAATATGAAAAGCATATGATGGGATTGTTCACATTGATTGTTAATGGCCAACGATGTTACATGAGATCGATTAATCGATCGACACACACGAATTGAATTTTGAAATAGAATCCAAGTTAATTGTGTTGACATGCACGGGTAGTGAGCCATTGTGCTAAGAAGACACTCGACAACGCCTTTTAAGCGATTGAAACATCAAAGGTTGTGGACGAGTTACGAACAAAGCGTGTGATGAAGTCTCTTACATGAAGCACAAAATTTGTTTAAGTCGATGGAGCAGGTGAATCGATCAATGGTGAAGTAGCCATAATGAAGTTCTAAATTAGGCACAGCGGAAGTAATTGAAATCTAGGTGCGTAGTGAAGTTTGAAGTGGAGGCTTGAGTTGATTGAACGGAGCAGAGGAGGGCGAGAAAGTTGAAGCGTTACGTAGAGCCAAAGGAAAATGAGGTTGAGTCAATAGCGAGGCAGAGAGTAGTTGATAAGCGATGACAAAGAAAGTCTGTCTTTGGAGAACGTGAAGTAAGTCACCTTTGTATCGATCAAACATATATAAAAACTATGGCTTGAAAGTCTTTGTGGTATTGAATGGAATGGGTAATCCAAGGATCGAATTAAATGATGGTCAAATGTTATTTAAATGATGGTAACGTGTGAAGTTTCATATAAAACTCATTTATATTGGAATGCATAAAATTGATATGCAGTGGCATTAATTTGCCGATTGAACTTTTAAACATGGTTTTATCTTGGTACTTGGTTTTTATCAAGATTGGAATTCATATATGGGTGTTGGTCAAGTATACTATACATTAGTAAGGCGTGAAGGTTGTGGGGATTTAATAAATGAATCTTGAATTTTTTGTGAGTTAAGCCTTGGGCTTAATGAAAAAGTTGAGTGTTTAAATAAAACCATTGAGCTTCGCAATTGTTTGTGTGAAATTTCCCCGGACGCTCTGTTGGGTAAAGATTTGGAGATGCATTTATATATGCGTAGTAATGGGAAGATTACGGGCTTGTAGGGTTTTCTTTTGCCATCAATAATTATTATTTTTAGCGCCATGATTGAAAAATTTGTTGGAATTAGGTTTTTCAAAGACGTGATATTTTATATTTAATGTCATGTCTAGAAATCATTGAAATTTGAAGACTTTTCAAAGACGTGATATTTTGTCTTTAATGGCATGCTTGAAAATTGTTGGAACTTTAAATTTTTTCGGAGTCATGTTATGTTATCTTGAACATCATTATTAAAAATGTTGAAAATTTACCCTGACAAAGGAATGACGTTATTCTAGCATCAACGTTTTTCGTTTTCAGGGTGCCTTTTGCACACAAAATTGGTTTTTACTATCATTTAAAAAAAATGTTGAAAATTTACCGAAAAAAAAGCGTTATTCCAACATCAACACCTTTCGTTTTTAGGGTGTATTTGTTGAAAATTTACCCTTAAAAAAATGCGTTATTCCAACATCAACAATTTTCCTTTTCAGGGTGTTTTTTGCACAAAAAAATAGTTTTTTATTACCATTTTTAAAAAATGTTGAAAATTTACCCTGAAAAAAAAAATTATTTGAGCATCAACAATTTTCGTTTTCAACATTTTTTTTTTCGTGTTTTTTTGGTGATTTTTGGCTAGAGTTCTCATTTTTATGTAATAGTTCTCATTTGTCAATAAATTTGTAAATGTACGTAATGCAACAACCGACCAAGTGGGAAGATTGCATCCACTTGGTGGAGTTCTCCTACAGTAATAGGTACCACATCTCCCTAAAAATGAGTCCATTTGAAGTGTTATATAGAAGTAGGTGAAGAAAAACTATTAACTAGAGTGGTGTAGAGGAAAAATTGATGTTAGGACCCGATATTTGAAAGAAACAAAAGACGCAATGAAGAGGCTAAGGATGGATTTGAAAGTTTCCCAAGACACATAGAAAATATATACTGATAAAAAGTGAAGCTATGAGGAATTTCAAGTAGGAGACCATGTGTATGTGAGAGTAAAACCTAAGAAGAGTACCTTGTGGTAGGGAAGTTGCACTAAGTTGTCCCTCCCGATTCTACGATCATCTCCATATCTTAGCCTGAGTTGGGTCGGTGGCTAGAAATACATTTTGAACTCGTATGAAATACATTATGAACTCGTATTTCTAGTCAAAATATTTTTTGGTTTTTTTTGCCTAGCCACATATGGGTTCATAATGTATTTCTTGTTTCATTATTAAAAAACTATATTTATGATCCTAGACATATCCTTAATTGACAAGATATATAGGTAACTAATCTATAAATGCATATTTGTATACATGTATTATAGAATGTTAGCAATAAAGACTAACAGAGACATAATGGTTGTGGATATATGTCGAGCCGGATGAAGATTTTCTGGTAAAACCACTATGCATCATAGATCAGAGAGAAGCAATTCTATGGAAGCGAACTATCACCCAGGTTAAGGTGAAGTCGAGGAACTTTAGCCAGGAGGAGGCTACTTGGAAGGATGAACATAGTCATGAAAGAAGCTTACCCTAACCTATTTTGAATATTTAGAAACACCAAGATGATGTTTTACTCAAGGGGGGGAGATGTAATATCCCCTGATAACCCCATAAATATTGATTTACTATTTACTACAGTTAAAATAATGTTGTTTTAATTATGGGTTGAGAAGGCTAAAAACTATCAGTAGGCATACATGAATACATGTTTTGATTTTATTTATTTGCATAATGTTTGTGTGTGGACCATGATTGGGAAGAAATAATAGAGAAATCTTAGTTGTAAAGTTATGGGTAGGTAATTACCTACCCAAGATCCTCCATTGGAAAGAAAAAAATTTCCAAAAGAAGGCCGAGAGGGTATTGGGAACCAGAGGCAAGAAGAGAGTAAGGAAAATATAGGTTGAAAGGACTTGAATAAAAGAGAATCTAGAGTTGGTTGGTGAGTGGAGTCTGTATGAAGCTTAGGTGCTCACACTTTTAATTGTGGCTAAGTTTAGTTATGATCATATAGTCTCTAAGAATAACATTCTTGTACTATCCACTGTCCTTGAAAATTCCTCGAGGTGTGTAGCAAGATTAGGAGGAGATGCAGTGTTAGAGATTGATCTCATGGTTGGGTGGAGTGTTGCATTCCCAGTGGTTAATGGCTGGACGAAACAAACAAAAACTCAGATAATTGTTAACAAAGGGTCTTGCAGTTGTTTTATAATGGAATGGTGTTATCCAAAATAAATAGTTATGATCTATATATAAATAGTAGATATGCTTTCATTCGTAGGTTAAGAGTAGAATTATTTTTATCTATGATCGACTCAGTAAAAGTCTCGATAAGTGAATCAACTAAATTAGAATATTCCACTTGGTGGAACATGAGTGAATAAAGTGTTTTGGGATATATAAAACTATGAGAGAACTTTGACGAGAAATGGGTTAGTTTCCTAGCCTAGTTGTTGAAAGAGCAGCAACTTGGTAAATGATCCCCTTACTTATAGGGATAGACCCAAAACTGAGCACAATAAAAAGAAGTGATTTGGGGAAAAAATGACTCAGTTTAATTTGAGCCATGAAACATAATATAAAAATATAATTGAATGAACTAATAGGTAGAGTTTGGGTTAGGTTCTCGGCCCATCTAGGGAGTTGGAAACTTGAGAAACAGTCCCAAAATCTACCTAGAGCCGAGTAATGTAAACCTTTGTATGTTACAAGTATAATAAAACAAGAAATTAAAAAACATAGTGACTTAGTTCCAGATTTAGGAAAATACTATCACATGGTGTATATAAGCGCAGAGAGACAAACATTACTCATAACTAGTGAATTTATAAGCCAAGTAAAATATGTAAAGAAGTAAACCAAATCAGACATACTGTGATAAAGAAAGTGACAAGTCTATCAAACATCGAATTAAAATAACTTTGAGGAACCTTATACACACACACACACACACACACACACACACACACACACACACATATATAAGGGATAGGAATATGAATGCCGAGAATGATTACATAAAATAATCTTGACATAATCATAGAAGTGGGGATGCAGCCTCTTTGAGAACAAAACCATTCAAATAAAAGATGCACAATTCAGTACATTATGGAAATAAATGTTCATAGGTACCCGCCGAGACAATGTGGCATTCTTAAAAATTCAAGACTACAGTTAGGGCCGACCGAATCCTTTGTATCCCTTATCCATTCTAAATTATATAACTATAAAGATGAAAACAATAAACTACTCTAACCCTGTTAGAGTTTTCAAAATGTAGGGTTCTCTGCATAAACTGGAAATTGTGAATTAGACCACACCTGAAACCAAATGGGAAAAGTGTCGTTCATTTTCGTGACATTCAATACGAGGACTGAATCTGAAGAGATTAACTATAACACAATTCCAAAATGAATTAAAATGCCAACCTATGTAAAGATTATAAAAGTTAATGGAAAAATACTGGCGAATATTAAAAAGAATACCCACCTGGTATATAAATCCCTCAGGAAGAAACCACACCAGGAACATGAACCTTAGAATAGAAAACCCCACAAGGAGTACAAGCTTAAAGAGAGAAAATAGTGAAATGGAAATGGTAAAAACCCTAGTCAACCAAGTGAAAAGGGATACTTAAGTAGAGTTTTGATTAGTTGTGTAAAACGTTGAAGATGAAACCGAGAAGTGTACACTCCTGCAACTATAATGGCCATAATTGAGGGTTAAAATCTAAAGAGAAGCGAACATATAATGAATACATAAAAATACTGAAGAAAACCCTCGGTTACATGGCCTCAAATAACTTACCAGACAACTCTGAAAATTTTGCATTGCTTGAAGGACTTCGAGTCATGGAATACCATTGTAGAGATTGGAATGGGGCATCTTTTCGGGCATGAAACCCTTAGTGGTATTACCGGGCAAGAAATTAGACTAATAAGCATGCGAATGAGACCGAACAATGAGAGAGGGGTGGGTTGGTTTCTCTCTAACATCTCCGGACAATCAAAACCGTCCATTGATCATAGATCTGTTGAATCATTGATCGATGAAAAATCTCGAAGTAGAAATTTCCAAGTGGATGGACAAGATACAACATCTAAATGGTTTGAGTACAACTTGTCGGAAAATCTAAGGTGCATTAAACATGTTTAATGATACACTCACCATAATCCTAAACCATAAATGGAGTCTATATGAAGTGTGTATATTATCACTTGATATTTAAAACACAATTTTGACCTTGGGTAATATAGTACACCTAAGGTACAAGGTTTTGAATGTAAAACTCATGAACTCCATGTATGTTGACTTATGTTTTTCAACAGAAAAATATAAATGTTTGTTTGTGGTATGTAGCATTGAACATTAGATTACTTGTTTTTATTAGTCTCTAAGTTGATTGTTGAAGCAGTCCTTAGAAGTATGTGACAAGAATGGATGTTATTTTCTCACATAGATTCAATTATAGATAATGAGAAATATTAATGTAATGACTATAACCTTTAAACAGAGAAATATAATGATTTATATTGAAAAAAAAACTTACACAAATTTTGAGTTAAAAAAATTATTAATATTAGTATTATTTTTTATTTAATATTAACCATATTATATTTTCCTTTTAGATTTTAATATAATATAAAATAAATCCAAAACTTAAAAAAATAATTAGATGATTTATTCCTAACTTATTTAAAACGATAATTTTTATTATACTGAGACCATATAGGATATTTATTATAATTAGATTATATAATGTTAATATATATTATATATTATAATTATATTATATAATTTTAATATATATTATATAGTTTGTTTATATATATTTTTAATTAATTTTTTTTTTTTGAAAAAGACATAACAATCAAACATTTATCATTTAAAGAATGACAAAGTCTAAATTTATTTAATAAATTTTATGTTTTGTTATTAGATTACAAAGAATTAATATTTATTATATATTACAAATAGTTTAATTATCAAATATTTTAGACATTTTTGCAATTTTTATTATACTGAGATCATATGATGTAATGTGAGTATTTATTATAATTTACATTATATAATATATAGTTTGTTTGTATATATTTTAAATACTTATTTGTTTTTAAAAAAGGCTTAGCAATAAAACATTTATCATTTAAAGAGTTTGAATTTGATGGCATATTCAAAATTTGTTTAAAGGTTAATGTTTTGTTATTAATTAGATTATAAAATATTAATATTTATTATATATTATAAGTAGTTTATTATTAAATATTTTATATTTTTTGTTTTTTTTTTTATTTTTTTTTTATATATCATAAAATTTACATAATTATATTAATAAATGTGGTTGATATACATTGATAGGTGTACGTCAATCAAATATATAATTATATTAACTAATATAGTTAGAAAATATTAATAAATTTTAATAATAATAATAATAATAATAAAACTATTTTAATAATATATTTATTTTTATTATAATTAAAAATAATAATAATAATTAATTTATCTTAATTATTGTTAATTCAAATTATTAATTAATTATTAGAATCATTTGAAATTAATTATTATTATTACTCATTAATTATTAAAATTATTTTAAATTAATTATTATTAATAATCATTATTCCCTATTATTATTAATTAATATTACTAATATTATTAATAAATATTATTACTTTTATTTTTAATTAAAATTCATTTCATTATTAAATAATATTAATAAATTAATATTAATAAATAATAAATAAATTTAATATCATTAGTATTTTATTAATATTAATATTAATTAATATAAATAAATAATATTAAAAAAATTAAATTTAATATCATTATAAATAAATTAATCTTCACCCCTGTGAGCATCACTCGATGGAATGAGTGCTAAGTGGACTATTCAAAAATCATGAGAAATTAGTCAGTTACGACTACCTCTCATGGAAATGGTCATAGATGAATGACTTACTTAACGCAGTTGAACCCCAAAAATGATGTCTAATATTAATTAAATTAATGTTAATAATAAAATTATTATTATTGTCCCAAGGGGAAGCTCAATTGGTTAATCCGAGAAATGTGAAATTGTTGTAACTCGAAAGACCGAGGTTGAAATCCCCCATGTTGTGACCCGGATTGCGAGGAGGAGGACATATCATAGCCCCCTAAAGGTTTGTTAGTAGTTCCATGTCGAGTGGGTTGCTCGATTCCTCTGGGTCAATTTTTTTTTAATAATAATAATAATAATATTATTATTATTATTAATAAAATACTTTATTAACATTAAACTTATATATATATATATATGAAGATGATGATGATGATGAAGATGATGATTAATGTCCGCTAAGACCAATGCGGCCTATCATACCTCAGGAAAGGAAAAATAATCTAAGTTTGATTCTTCAAAATCTTGTTTCTATGATCAAAGAGAAGGGAAAGAAGAGCTTCAAGATAATTATGTGTGGGTTGGCTTAATAGGTCAAGAAGATTGGAAGTGTGGCAGATGTTAGGGAATTGAGAGTGGATGTTCAAGAGTCGGGTATTCTGAAAGGAAGTGCTTTTCATCTTCTACCTACTTAGTATCGCAATATCTGATGGATCTTATCATTCTAGGGAGTCTTGGGAATAGAATACCACCCAATATCACTCTTAAGCTCATGAGAATCATTTCTTATCCTAGCGATGTTCATTTTTTTCTTAGTGTTGGTCAACACAGACAGATAATTATGATTGTCAAGGGTGGGATTGATCACCTCCTTATAGTATCTTAGCTTCCTTTTACCCTCCATCTCCTGATACTCCCACAACTTGTCCTTAAACTTAGAGATAATAGTATTTTTGACATTATCTTTGCTTCCCATACTAAGCTCCTCCTTAATTCCCAAATGGTTGAGCCAAGACTGGGCATCCTTGGGAGCCTTTTGGATTCCTTGCTGTAAAGCTTCTTCTTATACATCAGATATCTCTCTTATACATCAGATATCTCAAGAGAATAGGATAGGGATTATTTCCCTTGATATTTAGGTTGTAGGTTATGAATTTTTTTTTAATCATCTCAATCTTCCTCAATGAGTCTCTGGATATAATGCAACCCCAAACTTCACATCCATATAAGACAATAGGGGTGATGAGAGTGTCAGAGAGGAACTGTTTTTTACTCCAACTGTAAAGATCGACCGACTTAAAATTATTTTCAAGCTCATAATAAGCTTTCCAGCCACAAATAATCCTTTTATTGATGAGGAAAGTCAATGTCAATATATTTATAAGAAGAAACTTTCTCTAAGAACTAGTTATTATACACGAAACTACCCTGGGTGATCTTTTTGGATTTAATGATCATGACTTTAGTTTTGTTGGTATTTATTGTCATACCCATCTTGGAGAAGTAGACCTGAAGAGTTTAAAGCTTCTTGTCAAGATCATCATGGATTTTTGAAAGAATAACGATATCATCAACATAAAGGAGAAGAGTAATGAGAACACCAGCCAGCTCGGTGTCCTTGCATCCCGCAGTTTCTAGACACTCCTCAAGCTTATCGATGTATATGCCAAAAAGGTTAGGGGATAGGGGAAACCCTTGCTTAACTCTGATATTTCATTTAATTTCTTTAGACCACCCCTCATTGGTCTTAACCTTGGCAATGACAGTATCGTAGAGACGGATCAAAATAGTCCTCAACTCAAGAGGCACCATGATCTCTTTAAGTCTCTCCCAAATTCTATCACGAGGAACAGTGTCGAAAGCTTTTCTAAAGTCCACAAAACAACATAAGAGATCGACTTTAATATTGTGACATTCCTCTGCATTGATTCTGAGAGTGACAAGATGGTCAATAGTCGAGTATGTCTCCTAAAAGTAGTGTGTCCTTTAGCTCTCTTGCCCTAGATTTCAAACCAAAGGCTAAGCTTTTTTTTCCAAAATGATCCCATAAATCTTGGCGAGGATGTGGCTAATCGTAATGGTCAAATAGTTATACGTAATTGTCTTATCCCCATTCTTAAATATATGCACAATAAGGCTTTTCCATCCAAAGATGAGGGAAGCCATGCATTATAACCAAATTGAGAAGCTTGTGGAGATGAGGAATGATGATATATCTTCCCATTTTAAGGATCTTAGCTTGGTATCTTTCAATATCTTTAGCTTTCCCATTTGTGAGCTTATTAATACTAGACTCAATGTCATCCAGAGAGAATACATCCTTAATTGGAGTGATTACGGTGGTGCCCATAGTGTCCGGAGAGTCATACAAATTCTTAAGATGGTTGTCCCAGTTCTCTAAGGGGATATAATGATTATCTTTGGCTTTACGAATAAGCACATTCTACCAAAATTTTATGCACGCGACTTTAGAATGGTGGGAAAGATAATCATGTGTTTTATTAATATATGAACTTTTCTTTCTCTTGATGAGATTTTTGTATATATTGATATTCCAAAGCTTTATGATTTCATTAGGAGCATCTCTAATTGCTTTCCTAGCAATTTACAATCTTTGTCATACCATGGATTAGATGTTATATTAGTCTGCTTAAAAAAAGTCTCATTAGAGAAATTGCTAATGGTATTGGAACGAATAGTAGTGAAATTATAATATATTTTATCAATGTTATTATTATAAGTCATGGAGCCTAAATCCCTCTCTAAATCCCATAAGAAGAGGTTAGATTTACTTTTATCAAAGTGAATGTGTCTTTTCCTTTAATTCGTATCCTGCATGTGGGTGGTATGCATAGAAATATTGAGGGATAGAGACAGAGGTTTATCGTCAAAGTCAGGTTTGAATCCATTAATTAGCTCAAATTTTGTAATACGGTTGAGGATGGGGGTGTCGGAAATCGCATAATCCACGACACTGTTACCCAGCTCATGGAAATATGTTATTTGATGGGAGAGGGACCACTTGCTAGTACCATTATAAATGATTAGGTCCTGGGAAATGCAAAGTTTGAGGAGCTCGGTGGCAAATAAGTTCTTGATAATGTCCTCATATTGTCTCTTGAATTTATTAGCTAAGTCACTATCTTCATCAAGCCACAAGCGGTCGGGGTTAGAGTTGTTACTTAACATAATGGCTTGGTTAGTAGCAGTTATAGCATTAAATTCTCCTGGCAGAAGGATGTTACCTTCATTCCTCAAGTTGAAGATGTCTTTTTCTAAAGTATTGAAAGGACAGTTCTTATCCAAGTTTTTCTTCTTATAGGATGAAGAGTTGATAGGAGAAAAATAGAATATTGCAAGAAAGATCCTATTGCTAGTGGAATCAGATATTTTGATCCAAATGTATTGATTGAAGGAGTCGATTTTATGAAGTTGGATGTGAGAGTAAACAATGTTCCTTATATAGCATGCTATACCACCAAAACTACTTCGAGAGGATTTCTTACTCCAAGCAGACCAAGAGTGAAACTGTCAGGGTGAGGGACCCTAGATTCATCATGCTCCCAAGTTTCAACTAAGAGAATAAGGTCAATATCACTTGGGGTCCAACTTAACATGGGACCTTTACGACATGGAAAGCCACGAAAGTTCCATAAGAGGATCCAGAGTGATGAAAATCCATATTTATCAGTCGTGCTTGAGGCTTTATCTCTAATAATAGATTTCTTATTCCTAATGATTGCCCATTTATCTGGCTTTCTTGCCTCCTTGACCTTTTGGACTTCTTTCCTAAGTTCAGCATGGTCTTCTGGAATGAGATCTTCATTTATAAATATTCATGTTCCTTTTAGGCTTGTGGATTTCCTAAGTATATCTAATTTCTGTTCATTACAACTGACCTTGACACGGATGAGTCTGCGTTTATGCTCAAGTATCTATCTGACCCTTATTGCTTCCGTTAGATAAGTTGTTTCAATTTGATATTTTGATTTTAATTATCCTTTAACTATTTCTAATGTGTTTTCATTGTTTTTTTCTTATATACCCACAATTATAAGATTTAAGGCTCTTTTGTGGCGCTCATGGTCGAGTACAATTAGTTTATTAATTTCCTCTTTGATGGGTTTAATATCTAAGTTATTTTATGTGTTATGTAGGGATGAGTTATTATGTAGTTGTTCTTTTAGACTTTTAATCTCATTTTTCAAGGTGTCATTTTCGTCAACCATTGCTTGTTTACTATGTTTTATTTCTTTAATTTTACTTTTCATTTCTTGGAGTTCAATTTCAAGTGTGATTATTTTATTTTCTAATGATTTTTTGTTGTTGTCAAGCATGGTAGTTAGTTCTAGTTTAAAATGGTTTTCTCTTTCTTCTCTTCGTCTTTCTAAAGATTCAATGTACTCATAAAGACTCTCTAAGGTAATTTTACTTGGCCTACCTTTGCTAGAGGGGGGATTAGAAATATGAGGGGAAGTATTCATAGTGTAATAAAAAAAAAACTTAACCTAACTTAAAAAAAGGAGGGTAAGTGGGTAATTAATAATAATAATAATAAATTAATATGAATAATATTTAATTAATTCATTTTTATTATCTATATTAATTAATTAACTAACTATATTAAAAAATAATGAATTAATTAATATTCATATTAATTAATTAATATTAATATTAATATTAAACATGATTGACCATGGTTAACAATGTTTGAATATGGTTGATTTTTATATTGAGACAATATGTCACAATGGACCATAGTTGACCATGATTATAAATCCAAGGGATTTATATTAAACCCTAGGATTAATATTACAAGCCCTATGATTAATATTATACCCTAGGAATATGAACCCTTAGATTAATAAATCGAAAGGATTGATATTTTAAACCGAAGGGCTTGACCATGGTTGAAAATGATTGATTTTCATATTAACACAATATTTGTCACAATGCGACATTGGATCATGGTTGAACATGGTTAATTTTCATAATGAGACAATATTTCTCATACTATGACGTTAGACCATGATTGACCATGGTTGATTTTCATATCAAGGAAAAATTTGTCACAATGCGACATTGGACCATGGTTTATCATGGATAACAATGGTTATCACAATGTGACATTGGACCAAGAGATAATTTTTGTCACAATATGATCATGGTTATTGACAAGGGTTGACCATGGTTTATTTTCACATTGAGACAATCTTTGTCACCATGATTGACCATGAATGAATATGGTTGATTATCATATTCAGGCAATACTTGTCACAATACCAAGGGATAAATAGAATAAACCTAAGGGACATAAACCCTAAGATAAATATTTTTTTGTAAGCCTCACAGGACTGCACCTTCATCATGTCCAATATATCACCTTGATCGGGGCGGGGAATTGAACAAGTGATTTCACATCAAGGAGTGCCTTAACAAAGAACCTGATCACCATTTATCCAAGACCCCATGGACAACCCTAAGATAAATCTAATAAATACTAAAATAAACATTAAACCCTAACATCAATATTTTAAACCTTAGGATAAGTATTGTAAACTCAAGGGATTAATAAACCCAAGTGATTAATATTAAAAACCCAAGGGATGATAAAACCAAATGAATAACATTAAACCCTAAGATTAATATTAAACCATAGGAGTATCAACCCTATTAAACCCTACGGTTAACATTAAACCATAGGAATATAAACCCTAATATTTAAATTATAAACACTTCACTCAATATTAAACCCTAGGAATATAAAACTTACGATTGATATTATAAACTCTAAGATCAATACTAGAAACCAAACATATTAGTAAACCCATTGGATTATTATTAAAAACCCAAGGGATTCTAGACCCAAGAGAATAACATTAAACCTTATAATTAATATCAAACCCTAGAATTTAAACCTTAAGGGAATAATAAACCCAATGGATTAATACTAAAACCGCAAGTGATTATGAACCCAAGGAAATAATATTAAATCCAAGGGATTAATTTTATAAACCCAAGGTATATAAACCCTAAGATAAACATTATAAACGCTAAAATAAACATGGTTGATTTTCATATTGAGACAATCCTTGTCACAATTCAACATTGGACCATGATTAACCATGATTAATTTTCATATCGAGACATTCTTTGTCACATTGTGACGTTGGACCACTGTTGACCATGATTGACCGTGGCTGACCATGATTGATATTATAAACCCAAGGGTTCAATACTAAAAACCCAAGGGAATAATATCAAACCCAATGTATATAAACCCTAAGATAAATATTATAAACCCTAAAATAAACATGGTTGACCATGGTTGGTTTTCAGATAGAGACAATATTTGTCACAATGCGATGTATGACCATGCTCGACTATGGTTGACCATGATTGATTTTCATATCAAGAGAATCTTTGTCCCAATCATACGTTCGACCATGGTTGATTTTAATGCGTAACAATAATTGTCACAAACACAAGGGATAAATATTATAAACCCACACAACATAAAATCTAAGATAAACATTATAGATCCTAAAATAAAATTTAAACCCCAAAATCAATATCTTAAACATTACAATAAGTATTAAAAACCCAAATGAATAACATTAAACTCTAGGATTAATATTAAACCATAGTAATATACACCCTAAGTTTTATATCATAAACCCTTGGCTCAATATTAAACCTTATGAATATAAATCGTATGATTGATATTAGAAACCAAGGATCAATATTACAAGCCCAATGGATTAGTAAACCCATTGGATTAATATTGAAATCCCAAGGGATTGTAAACCAAAGGGAATAACATTAAACCCTAGAATTAATATTAAACCTTAGGAATATAAACCCTCAAACTAAACCCTAAGGGAATAATAAAATCAAATGATTAATACTAAAACCCCAAGTGATTATGTACCCAAGGAAATAATATTAAACACAAGGTATTAATATTATAAACCTAAGGTATATAAACCATAAGATAAATATTATAAACCCTAAAATAAACATGGTTGATTTTCATATTGAGACAATCCTTGTAACAATGAGACATTGGACCATGGTTGACCATGATTGAACATTGATGATCATGGTTAGACACGAATGACCATGGTTGACCATGATTGATGTTATAAACCCAAGGGACTAATAAACCCAAGGGATTAAGATTAAAAACCCAAGGGAATAATATTAAACCCAAGGAAATAATATTAAACCTAAGGGATTGATATAAACCTGAGGTATATAAACCATAATATAAATGTTATAAACCCTAAAATAAATATGGTTCACGAAGGTTGATTTTCATATTGATATAATATTTGCAACAAAACGATGTTGAACCATGATCGACCATGGTTGGCAACGATTAATTTTCATATCAAGACAATCACAGTCACCATCAGATGTTAGACCATGGTTGACCATGGTTTATTTTCATATTGAGACAATATTTGTCACAATGGGATGTTGGACCATAGTTAACCATGGTTGTCACAATGTGACGTTGTACCATGATTAACCTTGATTGGCCATGGGTGACCATGAATGGTTTTCATATTGAGAGAATGTTTCTCACAATGAGATGTTGGACCATGGTTGGCCATATTTGATTTTCAAATTGAGATAATCTTTTTCACAATGTGGCATTATACCATGGTTGGCCATAATTGACCATGTCCAACCATGTTTGACATTTGTTGAGCATGATTGACCCTATTTGACGATGGTTGACAATGGTTGAGCATGGTTGATTTTCTTAGTGAGATGATCTTTGTCACAGTGTGATACTAGACAATGGTTGACCATGGTTAACTATGAATATAAACCTAAGGGATTTATATTAAACCCTATGTTTAATATTATAAACCCTATGAATATTATTATACCCTAGGAATATGAACCCTTGGGATTGATATTATAAACCCAATGGATTAATACTAAAATGCAAAGGGATTATAGACCCAAGGGAGTAACATTAAACCCGAGAGATTAATACTATAAACCCAAGGTATATAAACCCTAAGATAAGTATTATAAACCCTAAAATAAACATGGTTTACCATGATCCCCAGGGATAGCTCAGTTGGTTGAGTTCTTGTTGCTAAGTACCTTGCTTATCGGGAGGTCACGGGGTTAAATATCCTTAATGCCCCTTGGGTTGGGCCTTTTCTAGTTTGGTCGGTAGGTAGATCCCTTGGGATTGAACTAAATGGATTTTCCTGTGGATGTAGTGGCCACTCAGTGTCCGTGAACCACATTTAAAAAAAAACATGGTTGACCATAGTTGATTTTTATATTGAGACAATCCTTATCACAATGCGATGTTGCACCATGGTTGACCATGGTTGACCATGATTGATTTTCTTATTAAAACAATATTTGTCAAAATGCAACATTGGACCATGGTTGACCATGGTTGATTTTCATATTGAGACAATCTTTGTCACAATGCGACGTTGGACCATGGTTGACCATGATTGATTTTAGAACATGGTTGACCATGGTTAACAATGATAGATATTTTAAACCCAAGTGAATAATAAACCCAATGGATTAATACTAAAAATCCAATGGATTATAAACCAAAGGGAATAATATTAAACCTAAGGGAATACTATAAACCCAAGGTATATAAACCCTAAGAAAAATATTATAAACCCTAAAATAAACATGGTTGACCAGGGTTGACCATGGTTTATTTTCATATTGAGACAATCTTTGTCACAATGTGACGGTGGATCATGGTTGACCATGATATAATTTCATATCAAGACAATAGTTGTCATAATGAGATGTTGGACTAACCATGGACGATTTCATATTGAGGAAATATTTGTCACAATGTGATGTTGGACCATGGTTCACCATGATTGACTGTGTTTGAGCATGATTGATTTTCATATTGAGGCAATCTTTCTCTCAATGCAACATTGGACTATGATTGACCACGACTGATTTTCATATTAAGAGAATCTTTGTCACAATGTGGAATTCAATGATGGTTGACCATAATTGACCATGAATGACGATGTTTGACCAATCTTGACCATGATTGAGCATGGTTGATGGTGGTTGAAAATGGTTGACCATGGTTGATTTTCATATTGAGACAATCTTTATCATAATGTAACATTGGACCATGGTTGACCATGACTATAAACCAAAGAGATTTATATTAAACCCTATGAGTAATATTATACCATAGGCATATGAACCCTTAGAATAATAAACCCAAGGGATTAATATTATAACCCAAGGGAATAATAAACTCGAGGAATTAATACTAAAATGCCAAGGGATTATAAACTCAAGGGACTAATACTAAACACAAGGGATTAATATTATAAACCCATGATATATAAACCTTAAGATAAATATTAAACTCTAAAATAAACATGATTAACCATGGTTGATTTTCATATTGAGATGATCATCATCATGCTTAACCATTATTTATTTTCATATCGAGACAATATTTGTCACAATATGCCTTTAGACTATGATTGACCATTGTTGATTTTCGTTAAGCCAATCTTTGTCACAATGCGATGTTGGACCATGTTCGACCATATTTGATTTTATTAATACGTAGGATTAATATTATAAACTAAAGGATATAAACCCTAAGAAAAATTATAAACCGTAAAATAAACAAGGTAAACAATGGTTAACCATAATTGATCTTCATATTGACACAATATTATTATGTTAATAATATTATTTTAATTACTAAACACTAAAAAAAATTGAAACACCTAAAATTTCTGAAAATTTGATAATTATAATTAGTGTCTTTGCTATTTTTGAGTGTTTCAATTTGTATTAGAGATGACCTATCTTTTGGAGCAATAATTAATGTTCAAAAACCAGTTCTTAGACCCGTTCATATATTTTTTAATTTTTTGAAAACAAAATTATTAATTACAAATGCAAAAATTTAAAATAAATTTATGGTTGAAAAAAAAATCGTATTTTAAGTAGCAATGAATTTTGTGACTCACTTTTAAAAACAATTGTGACTCACTTTTAAAAACAACCTGTTCATAAAAGGAAGATTTTTAAGTGGAGATTTTGTCTTGAATAGTAAATCATGAAAAGTTCCATTCCAAGATCATTTGGAGATAGGAATATTGAATGATCACATTTTTCTTTGCACAAATTTCAAATTTTAGGTAATTTGTTTTATATTTTCGAGGTCTTTTATGATATTTTTTTAAAGTTAAATTTGTTTGAAATTTTATAAGAATTTATTCTAATTATAAATTTGATTTATTAATTTTACATAATCTAAATACTTTAGGGATTTTTAAAAGCTTTGAATCTATTTTTGCATTCAAAAATATATTTCGGATAACAAAAAATATGATCTAACTAAAACTTGTTTTTTCTGGATTTGGACTAAAAAATTCAAAACGTAGAATAACTATTGTAGCCATATAAATCCATAATAAACATCAAAGCACTTACTTCATTATACATCTTACCTTGCTAAGTTATTTATTTATTTATTTATTATTATTTTTTTAAAATTAAATTTTATTACTTCCAAAAAAACACATTACATCAATAGACTAGAAACAACTAGACTCACAAACTTTCATTTCCTTCTCACGTAGCAGGCTATTGAAAAGGTTTTTCTTCGTTTCCCTTTCACTTAAGTACATCAATTCATCCTTGAGCATTAATTGTAACAACTGAAAATCTACCCATTTGCTCATTCTTCTAATACAAATCCATAGTTATGGATTCAATCGAGATCGTTGTGTCTTTCTCACCATCTGAATGGTAAGATTCATAGGAACGCTTTTGACCACAAATAGCCCACATGATTCATACTAAGTTAATTCAATGTCCTTCACCATGCCTTTCTCCTCTATGAAGGGATGATTCATTGCAACTAGGGGCAAACTGAATTTGGAGAGGTTGAATTATGTCGGGGTGAATTCTTATGCTAAGAACCCCCTTTTTTTTCTAGCCAACATAGCACTTTGAACTAGTTGATGGCTTCATATATCTCCACCCTCGACTACCTTTCTTCTACACCTAGGGACGGAATGCCTCTTTAAGAAAAGGGAATTCATTCTGAAGGTGCCTAGGATGCTCACACCTTTTGCACCTAAAAATTGTATTCTCATAATCCAATGGTTATAAATCCTTACTATTGCACTTGAAGATGATTTTATCTAGTAAAACTTTGTTGCAGTCCACTTTAACAAAGATTCACACAAAGGTGATCGATCCATTTCCCAATATGTCACTATCCACTTTGATGAATTAACCTATAAAATCTTCAATATCTTCTAGGATCTCTTTCAAGATCCATTAAAGGGGTAACTATGAAAGTATAACTCGCACATGAACACACATAGATTTAATAGTGAGAGGGTTAAACTCTGATAACCATTGCTGGATCGAAATACTAGCTCTGCCCCAGAACCAAGGGCCCTTGTCAAAAACCTTTAGACGATCTTCAAGATTTCTGAGTAAAACAATCGAAAAACCTTTCGGACAAAGAAGTAACTCTATGTTCTTGTACCAGTTTAGGTCACTCCCAGAGGGTAGGTGGGGAGGGAAAAATCCATTGAACCTACATATAATTGCTCGTTGTTTATACTCTTCCACTCTCATCTTAATGATAGCATCATCTAGCTCCAACAATGGAGACTTGAGAGAGTGTTCCACCACAAAATCTTGTCTAGAGAGATGTTGTAATATTCCCAATTAGTCCTAAGTCGATAGGAATATTCATTTTGTTTTTCTTTCTTTGTTTAGAGAATAAATATGTAAAGGAGGTTCATAAAACTCCTAATAAAAGAATAAATCAATGCCCAATGTGAACAAGGCTAAATCTGGGCCATTTCTATAAACAGACTTGAGTGTGAAAGAGACTGAATCAATTGACCAAGTCAACCAGGACCAAATAAAAAATGGTGCTTAGATGTAATGAATCTCCTAGAGGGACATCACAATTCAAGTTGGAAGCTACACATGTGAATGGAGCTAAATCATTGAAGGTGTTTTAGGGTTTACAATCTCTTGATCTTATAAAAGGAAGAGGAGGGCAGCATATTGATTTTTTTCATGATATGATATTTTTATATATTGCATGTTTAGACATATAGCTTTCTTGGCTATTTATCCTAGATTGCAAATGTTGTTTAGCATTGGGATTTCCTGTTTAGGAATTCAACCTCTTTCCATTGAGTAGCTCTTGGAATATTTTGTACTACATAGTCCACTATCTGGTTTGATACCAAGCTTCTCCTTTCAACTACAACACATTTCCTATTTAGGGTGTGATTGTCTTTGCAATATGTAGCAAGTGGAGGTTAGATCTATTCAGATCTAGGCCATAATAATGCCTCTTTTCAGTGGGAAAGCCATTTATCCTATTGGAAAGAGCGTATTAGCTGATTGGAGATTTAGATCTACATCTTGGCATTAGGCCAAAATCTACAGCAAGCCTACATTGCATTTTTTTTCCCTGGACTGCGTTATTTGAAAGTGAGGAGTTGCAGGGATTTTTGGCAGCTATTTGGAGGAGAGATCTCTGGTCTAATGGAGCCTAACTTACACTATGGTGATCCATGGATTAGCCATATAATCCATGTATTTTTCATATTTTATCTATTCATAGATGTATTTGCTTCAGAAATTCTAAATCATTCTGTAGATCTGCTGCAGTAGATCTCAGATCTACTCCATGTACTTCATTTTCTGCTGAAAACCCCAAGGGGATCTGAAAGAGGAGCCTTTCTAGTGTACATATCTGATATAGATCTAAAATTTTGTACACATATATACTCTATATCTGATATTTAATCATCAATAGTTACAGCCTAATAAAATAATGTTGTCAAGGTAGTTTCGGTCATTCATGTGGTTGCAGCACCTCTTTTGAGGGCATTTCTTTTGTATATGTCTTGTATTTTCAGATATACATCTCATGGGTTTCATTATACATCTATTTTTCTGTTGTAAATACTATTGAAGAATAATTTATTGACCTCCTACTCCTACTCTATTGAAACTACATTATTTTTTGAGCAGTCTTGCTGCAATCCTTTATTGGGCAATTTCTAACCATACTAGGTGCGGGGAGATATGTTTAACCCACCTAGAGTGATTTTTTCTTGAACCCCTCTTGTATTTCGGTGTCAGATAGTCAAATACAAGGGATCCAAGTGTTGGTTTCCATTTCTGTAGCATCCATTCCTGGAAATTCTTTTTCCAATCATGTCTTACTGACAGTGCCCATTTGGGATATTACAGTGGTATCAAAGCATCATCTTGGCTTAGCTTGTGAGTTTTAAGCCAATATGTCTTCTCAAGGAGGGAAGAGATAGAAGAAGAAGATTTATTATGTTGAATACATAAAAGAAAATGATAAAACCCCTTTTTTTGGAAGAATGAAAGGGAAAGAGTTCTCAAAAACTCTGTTCCAAACCTTGTCTGAGCTTAAAGGAGAAATCAAAGAATTGAAGAGGGCAAGACATGAAGGTCCCTCAAGAAGATCTTTACATGAAGAAAACCCCAGGTCTTCATATTATATGTGCAAGCACTCAGCTACATCAGATCTACAACGTTATTCTATGCCTAGATCTACTATAAGAGAAATGAGGAAAGAAGATGCACCAAAGGAGGAGACTTTGAGTGATTATATTCAGGAGTATGAATCTAAATCTTGGAAAATCAAGGAGCACTTGAGCTTCCAATAATTCTGCCAGCTCAAGGAGGAGAGAAGATCCAACAATAGAAGAAGAAGATGTATATTCTTTCTGCCTAACTTTGATGGATCCTCCACATGAACAGCCGAAGAATGGATAGATCATCTAGACTCATATTTGGATCTACATCAAGTTTCAGAAAATGAAGCCCTTAAGGTAGCAACGCTACATATTAAAGGTAAAGCTTATGCCTGGTGGTTGTTTGAATCTTTTTCATTAAATAATGCAAGCATATCTACTTATGAAACGTTCATTAGGAGAATGGTGAAAACATTTGATGTAAAACAAGCTAAAACATCTTTGAATGAGCTATCAAAGCATGAGCATGCAAAACCAATGCATGAGTTGGAAAGATCTGTTATGCAAAATCCACTTCATATCTCTGTTGAAGGGGATAAAAACTTGTGTGATACCTTGCCAAGGGCAATATCCCCATTGCATGAAGAGATTTCTTCTAAAAAAATAGTCATGGAGATTCCTCTTTCAAAAGAAGACCAAGATCCAAGGTCTCTTATTGATAATGAGGTGTTCTCAAATATTGATGAGAAGGAAGAACAAGAAGATAGTAGCAATGTGCCACTTCAAAAGGAGACCCATTACCACATGGGGATGCAGATGAAGTTATTGTTTCAAGGGAAAGAGCTTGTATATCTTTGCAAGTGATTCCCAAGGAGCATTATGTGACAACGTTATTGGGCAGTGATACCTTACTCCAAGCAAGAGGAGGAAGGATGGATCAGAATCCTATGATGAGGAGCATGCACCCTTGTTTATTTCAAGGGGTTTCTATTCATGAGAAGGAGACTAAACTATGCAGCAAGGTAAGGGACACATCAATCCAACCATCCATACAGTCTACTTCAGATCTAGATGTCTCTTTACATGGAGGCATTCCACCAGGGAGGCCCCCTGATGAGAAGAATAATAAATTGTTCTCTAAAATTTGTGCATCAGCCACAAATTTCACTAAGAAGGGAGATTTGAGGGGAGCTACCACAACATTGAGATCTATTGATGGTTTCCAAGGAGAGTTGAACAATTTTCTGAAATTGATTTTGCTATTTCTCACTCATCTATTTGCGCTGGTAAAGAAGAATTCAGAGATCCATGATGACACTAGCATGATGCCAAATGGCCACTCCATAGACTTGGGGCAGAAAATGATATCCCTCCATAAGGATATTTTTGAAGGAAGCAAGAGGGTACCAACACTCTTGTGTGCATGGGCTAAACTATGGAGGTTTTGAAAGAGAGATATCTTTGAAAAGGAGATTGATCTTCATATTCTTCAATCTTGTCTTGCACAAGATCAATGGCAAGGGAGGCAACAAGGATGGAGCTTCAATACTCCCACATGTGACTTTGGCATTGAGCATGTCAAAGAGGAAAGATATGATGTGATAGCTACTTCATTTCATAACTCTACAACGTTGTCTTTATTGAGGAACCCAGATCCATATTGGGAGTCCCAACTCTTGGTAGAATATTCCAAGGACCTCTTCACATGTAAGGTTCTTGATGGGAAAATGGAAGATAGGAGGTATAAGGTGGTTGATGGAGTCATTTAATTTCATGATAAAATCTATTTGGATAAAGAGTCAAAACTCAAGGACCAACTACTATGTGCAGCCTATGATATCTTGCTTTCTACCCCCACTGTTTTCATTAGAAAACACCATATTATCTCAAATGGATTCATGTGGGAAGGCTTTGAAGAAGACTTATATGACCATTATCAAAGATACATGCATCACATGAATATGGAGCAGCAATATGACTCTATGGAAGAGTTAGTTCAGCCCTCTCCTTCTCCTCTTGAGGGAGAAGATAGATCTATGCACCTCTCCACTTCTTGGAGGAGGACTATTGATGGAGGGAATACTTATGCAAATAATGTTTTATTTTCTGATTGTATGCACTCTTTTACATCATATATGTAGGCCATGACCCCAAATAGGAGTGTCATACCTTATAAACTTCATGTCCAACTTTGGGCCAAAACTATTTCTGCACATGGCCACTCCCTTGATGGACTAAGGGAGATTTTGCAACATCATGGGTGCTTTCCTAAGGCACCAAATATATCTTCCACGTTCAGCCATGTAGATATGTTATGGGAAGCAAGTAAGTGGTGGGGAAACCACTTACCACATCTATGTCTAAGGCGAGCGAGAATGTCTGTCTTGGTTGCTTATAAAGTGATTATGGTGCTCCCAAATATTCACATATTTTTCTTGTTTCATACTTTGAGTATCAATGGAAGGATGCATAAGAAGAAGGCATGGTTGCTTTAGTTGACATGAAGAGAGTTTGGACATCCCATGTTAAATTTCATGTCCATGTATTTTCTTGTGACTGGGATGTGTCTCATGTATGTACATGTATTTCTGTTTGGAATTTATTTCACGATCATGTATGTACTTGGGTTTGGGAGAAAATGTAACTCTCTCATGAGGTGGCATAAGAGAGCTTATTTATATCATGATGATGATGATGATGTTGCGATCTTTGTTGGGAAAATGGCCGGAAGGGATGACACATTAACAGGTGAGTGTGTCTTGGGAATGAAATATCGCATATTCACTCATGGTTCAAGAGGATAGAACATTGTATAGGCACACTACATTATGTCTTCCCTTTTCTTATGTGAAGGCCATGCTTGCTTATGTCATTGAAGAAGTCTCTCACATGGGGGTGGAGCAAGACATGTGTTTCTTGAATCATATTAAGCAACATCTATTATCCTCTACCATTTTCAAGATTTGAAGAAGCTTATGGTATGAAAAGGTGGGTAGGATAGCCACTTATTGTACTATGATTTGACGCAGCAATAGGATGAACCATGGTCTCTGAGAGGACTGTTATAGCCAATATCATATGACACTTATTCCATGTTTCTTTTGGAGCACATATGGTGATGATACTTTATTCACTATATACATAGAAGGTTGGACAAGAAGGATCCCTAGAATCAAGGAAGGGAATCATGAGGTTCCAAGTCTCTTTTGGCTTCATGAGGACTATATTATTGTAGCCCACGATCAGCAGCTCCACATTTATCATAAATGGAGAGAGAGACAACGTAAGTTGAGTATTATTACCTCTCATTTAGAGCCATGTAGCCCCTACACATTGCATAAGGAGGGGATTGGAAACTATTTCTATGAGCTACCAAGGATGGCTCACTTTGTTTGGATGATAGCATGGAGATTGGAGCTTCTCATAAGGGTTGAAGCACCCAATATTTATCATCTCTCATGCCTTGAGAAGACCAATGGGCAACATATGACTCTTTCTATGTGTCTCCCACTTCTTCACGATGACAACTATTTGGTTCATTCACCAAAGGCAAAATTGTATTCTTGGGAGGAGACAATTCCATTGGATATTTTGTAAAGTCCTTGCAAGTTTCTTGAGGACAAGCAACATTTTGGAGGGGAGGACTGTAATATTCATAATTAGTCCTAAGCTAATAGGAATATTCATTTTGTTTTACTTTCTTTGTTTAAAGAATAAATTTGTAAAGGAGGTTCATAAAACTCCTAATAAAAGAATAAATCAATGCCCAATGTGAACAAGGCTAAATCTGGGCCACTTGTAAAAACATGCTTGAGTGTGAAAGAGACTAAATCAATTGACCAAGTCAATCAGGACCAAACCACCAACGTTGTCTAGATGCAATGAATCTTCTAGAGGGACAACGCAGTTCAAGTTGGAGGCTCACATGTGAATGGAGCTAAATCATTGAAGGTGGTTTAGGGTTTACAATATCTTGATCTTATTAAAGGAAGAGGAGGGCAGCATATGGAGGTTGTTCATGATATGACATTTTGATATATTGTTTGTTTAGACATATAGCTTTCTTTGGTTGTTTAGCCTAGATTGAAAATGTTGTTTAGCATTGGGATTTCCTGTTCAGGAGTTCCACCTCTTTCCATTGAGTAGCTCTTGGAAGAGTTTGTACTACATAGTCCACTATCTAGTTTGAGACCAAGCTTCTCCTTTCAACTAAAACTCATATCATGTTTAGGGTGTGGTTGTATTTGCAAGCTGCAGCAAGTGGAGGCTAGATCTATTTATATCTAGGACATTCTAGTGCCTCTTTCCCGTGAGAGAGTCTTTTATCCTCTGGGTAAGAGAGTATTGGATGATTGGAGAAAATTATCAGATCTTGGCTTGAGGAAAAACCATGTACTAGAGCTTACAGCACAGTTAATCTTCCTATACTGTGTTATTTGCAAGTGAGAAGTTGCAGGGCGTTTTGGCAGTCTTTTGGGAGAGAGATCTCTAGCGTTGGGAATCTTCCCTCATTGTGGTGATCCATGGATTTCTGATGTATTCCATGTCATATTCATATATAATTGAATACTCCTACATCTGCTTCAGAAATTCTGAATAGATCTGCATATCTGCTGCATAGAATCTCAGATCTACTCCATGTACTTCATTTTCTGCTGAAAACCCCAAGGGGATATGAAAGAGGAGCCTTTCCAGTGTAAAAATCTGATATGGATCTAAATTTTTGTACATATATATTCTCTAGATATTGAATGTAATATACAACTGGTTCAGCTCATTAAAATCACGCTGTCAAGCCTTGAAGTCTTAATATATTGTTGCAACACCTCATTCTTGAGGGTTTCTTCATCAAAGTCTTCCATTTTTCTTCATGTTCTAAGCAATAAACTCCAGATCTGATGTTTTCATCATATTTTATCAGAAATCCTCTTTAAAATACGTTGTGCATGCTTCAAAAACTTTATATTTAGTCAAGTCATGGGATTTCAGTGTTTTTAGACCATACCGGGACCAGGAGATCTGTTTAACTAAGAAAAAATGATTTTTTTTCAGATATTATCACCCAAATATACGAAAATAACGTTTTAAACATAAATAATTGCTTTTCCCTACTTTTGGGTGATATAATAGATCGGATTTCTTAACTGTTATTACACATGTAATTGATCATTTATAATTTCGAGCATTTGCAGGTTATTACTCATTCTATTCCGGAAATTGTGTTCAAGTATTGCTGGATTCCCATTTGGGAATATTACGGTCAGTATCGAGCTTTCTTGGCACAGCACAACAATTTTCTTTGAGAAAGAAACTAATATGTATTTTCATGAATAGAAGAGAGCTGAAGAAGAATTGTGATTACTTTGAAGACATGGAAGAGAAAATTTAATATCCCTTTTATCTGGAAGAATGAAAGGGAAGGAGTTCTCAAAAACTCTGTTCCAAATTTTGTTTGAGCTTAAAGGAGAAATCAAAGAAATGAAGAGGGAAAGACATGAAGGTCCCTCAAGAAGATATTTACATGAAGAAAACCCCAGTTCTTCATCTTATATGTGCAAGCACTCAGATACATCAGATCTACAACTTTATTCTATGCCCAGATATACTGCAAGAGAGATGAAGGAAGAAGATGCACCAAAGGAGGAGACTTTGAGTGATTATCTTCAGGAGTATGAATCTAAGTCTTGGAAAATCAAGGAGAACTTGAGCTTCCAAGAGTTATGATAGCTGAAGGAGGAGAGAATATCCAACAATATAAGAACAAGTGGTAGATTCTTTTTTCCTAACTTTTATGGATCCTCCACATGCACATCCGAAGAATGGATAGATCAGCTAGACTCATATTTGGATCTACATAAAGTTTCATAAAAAGAAGACCTTAAGGTAGAAGCGCTACATCTTAAAGGTAAAGCTTACGCATGGTGGTTATTTGAAACCTTTTCATTAAATAATGCAAATATATCTACTTATGCAAAGTTCATTAGGAGAATGGTGAAGAGATTCGATGTAAAGCAAACTAAAACATCTTTGAAGAAGCTAGCAAAAGGTGAGCATGTAAAACCCTTGCATGAGATGGGAAGATCTGTTATATAGACTCCACTTCAGATTTCTATTGAAGGGGATAAAAACTTGTCTGATACCTTGCCAAGGGCAAGATCCCCATTGCATGGAGAGATTTCTTCTCAAAAAGAAGTCATGGAGATTCCTCTTTCAAAGGAAGACCAAGATCCAAGGTCTCTAATTGATAATGAGGCATTCTCAAATACTGATGAGAAGGAAGATCAAGAAGGCAGTAACAACACTGTCACTTCAAAGGAATACCCATTACCACATGGGGATGTAGATGATGTTATTGTTTCAAGGGAAGAAGCTTGTGTATCTTTGCAAGTGATTCCCAAGGAGCATTATGTGAAAACATTATTGGGCAGTGATACCTTACTCCAAGCAAGAGGAGGAAGGATGGATCAACATCCAATGATGAGGATCATGCCCCCTTGTTTATTTCAAGGGTTTTCTATTCATGAGAAGGAGACTGAACTATGCAGCAAGGAAAGGGACACATCAATCCAACCATCCATACAGTCTACTTCAGATCTTGATGTCTCTTTACATGGAGGCATTCCACCAGGGAGACCCCATGATGTAATAAAGTGTTCTCTCAACTTTGTGTAGTAGTGAAATATGTGGCTAAGGAAGGAGCCTTGAGGGGAGCTACTACAACGTTGAGATCCATTGATGGATTCCAAGGAGAGCTAAAAAAATTTCTAAAATTAAGTTTTCCATTTCTCACTCATCTGTTTGCGCTGGTAAAGAAGAATTCAGAGATCTATGATGACATTAGCATGATGTCAAATGGCCACTCCATATACTTGGAGCAGAAAATGATATCTTTCCATACAAGGAAGATTTATGAATAAGACAAGAAGGTACCAACATTCTTGTGTGCACGGTCTAAACTATGGAGATTTTGGAAGAGAGATATCTTTCAATAGAAGATTGATCTTCCTATTCTTCAATATTGTATTGCACAAGATCAACTACAAGAGAGGTAACAAGGATGTAGCTTTAATACTCCAACATGCGACTTTGGCATTGAGCATGTCAAAGAGGAAAAGTATGATGTGATAGCTACTTCATTTTATAACGCTATAGCGTTGTCATTGTTGGGGAGCCTAGATCCATATTGGGAGTCCCAACTATTGGTAGAATATTCCAAGAACATCTTCACATGTAAGGTTCTTGATGGGAAAATGGAAGATATGAGGCATAAGGTGGTTGATGGAGTCATTTAATTTCATGATCAGATCCATTTGGAAAAAGAATCAAGACTCAAAGACCAACTACTATGTGCAGCCTATGATATCTTGCTTTCTACCCCCACTAATTTCATTAGAACACATCATATTATCTCAAAGGGATTCATGTGGGAAGGATTTGAAGATGATTTATATCAGTGTTATCAAATATGCATGTATCATATGAAGAAGGAGCAGCAAAATAACTCTATGGAAGAGTTAGTTCAGACCTCTCTTTCCCCTTTGATGGAAGGAGATAGATATATGCATTTCTCCACTTGTTCGAGGAGGACTATTGGTGAAGATCATACTTATGAAAACCATGTTTTATTTTATGATTGTATGCATTCTTTTAAATTATATATGTAGGCGATGAATCCAAAGAGGAGTGTCATACCTTATAAACTTCATGGCCAACGTTGGGCCAAAACTATTTTTGACTATGGCCACTCCCTTGGTGAACAAAGGGATCTTTTGCAGCATGATGGGTGCTTTCCTAAGGAAAAAAATATATATTCCACTTTCAGCCATGGAGATATGTTATGGGAATAATGTAAGTGGTGGGAAAACCACTTACCACATCTATATTTGATGCAAGCAGGAGATGTCCTACACTGGTTTCTATTGGGTGAGTATGGGTACTACCCAAGGTTTTATATTTTCTTGTCTCATGCCTTGTATCTCAATGAAAGGATGCATAAGAAGAATTCATGGTTGCTTTGGTTGAAAAGAAGAGAGCTTTGACATCCCATGTTGAATTTCATGTTCATGTTTTTTCTTATGATTGGGATGTGTGTCATGTATGTACATGTATTTCTGTTTGGAATGTATCTCATGATCATGTATGTACTTGGGTTTGGGAGAAAATGTAACTCTCTCATGAGGTGGCATAAGAGAGCTTGCTTATATCATGATGATGATGATGCTTTGATATTTTTTGGGAACATGAGAGGAGGGATGACACATTGGTTGAGTGTGTCCTCTGGGAATGAAATCTCCCCTATTCATTCATGCTCAAGAGGGGATAGAACATTGTATGGCTGCTACATTATATCATTTTTTTTCTTATGCAAGAAGCTATATGTTGGGCTTATGTCATTGGAAGAGATCTCTCACTTGGGAGAATTTGGAGCAAGAAATGTGTTGCTTGAATCATATTCAGCCAACACCTATTATCCTCTACTATTTACAATATTTGAAGAAGCTTACTGTAGCAAGAAGGTGGTGGGATGGCCACTTATTATACCATAATTTGAGGCAACAAGATGAAGGAAAACGTTGGTCTGAAGGGAGGAACTATCGTCACCATCCAACATATCACATGACACTTAGTCCATGTTTCTTTTGGAGCACCAATGGTGAAGATACTTTATTCACTATATTCATGTAATATTGGGAAAGGAGGCTCACTAGAATCAATGAATATAATCATGAAGTTCCAAGTCTCTTTTGGCTTCTTGAGGACTATATTATTGCAGCCCGGCATCATCAGCTCCATATTTATCATAAATGGAGCGAGAGAAAATGTGAGTTGGGTATTCTTATCTCTCATTTCGAGCCATGGAGCCCCTACACATTGCGTATGGTGCGGATTGGTGACTATTTCTTTGAGCTACCAAAGATGGCTCACTTTGTTTGGATGATAGAATGGAGATTGAAGTTTCTCATGGGGGTTGAAGCACCCAATATTTACCATCTCCCATGCCTTGAGAAGGCCAATGGACATCATATGATTCTTTCTATGTATCTCCCCCTACTTCATGATGATAGCTATTTCGTTCATCCACCAAAGGCAAACTTGTATTCTTGGGAGGAGACAATTCCATTGGAGGTTTTTCAAATTCTTTGTGAGTTGCTTGAGGACAAGCAACATTTTCGAGGGGAGGACTTTAATATTCCTAATTATTCCTAAGATAATAGGAATATTCATTTTGTTTTTCTTTCTTTGTTTTAAGAATAAAGATGTAAAGGAGGTTCATAAAACTCCTAATAAAATAATAAATCAATGCCCAATGTGAACAAGGCTAAATCTGGGCCATTTGTATAAAAACACTTGAGTGTGAAAGAGACTGAATCAATTGACCAACTCAACCAGGACCAAATCAACAATGCTATCTAGATGCAATGAATCTCCTAGAGGGACAACGTTGTTCAAGTTGGAGGCTACACATTTGAATGGAGCTAAATCATTGAAGGTGGTTTAGGATTTACAATCTCTTGATATTATAAAAGGAAGAGGAGGGTAGCATGTGGAGGTTTTTCATGATATGATATTTTGATATATTGTCTGTTTAGACATATAGCTTTCTTGGTTGTTTAGCCTAGATTTCAAATGCTATTTAGCATTGGGATTTCTTGTTTAGGAATTCCACCTCTTTCCATTGAGTAGATCTTGGAAGAGTTTGTACTTCATAGTCCACTATCTGGTTTGAGACTAAGCTTCTCCTTTCAACTACAACACATTTCTTGTTTAGGGTGTGATTTTCTTTGCAAGCTACATCAAGTGGAGGCTAGATCTATTCATATCTTGGCCATACTAGTGCCTCTTTTCAGTGGGAGATCCATCTATTCCATTCGAAAGAGTGTATTAGCTAATTTGAGCTCCAGATATACATCTTGTCATCAGGAAAAACTCTACAGAAATACTACAGAATATTTTATGTCCCTGGACTACATTATATACAAGTGAGAAGTTGCAAGGTGTTTTGAAACTATTTGGAGGAGAGATCTCTGGTGTAAAGGAGCCTTCCTTACACTGTGGTGCTCCATGGATTGGCCATCTAATCCATGTATGTTTCAGAGCTTATATTTTCATAGATGTATATGCTTCAGGAATTATGAATCATTCTGTAGATCTGCTGCAGTAGATCTCAGATCTACTCCATGTACTTCATTTTCTACTGAAAACCCTAAGGGGATCTGAGAGAGGAGCCTTTCTGGTGTACAGATCTGATAAGGATATAACATTTTGTACACGGATTTGCTCTAGATCTGATATGTAATTATCAGCAGTTGTAGCCTAATAAAATAACGCTGTCAAGGAAGTTTCAGTCATTCATGTGGTTGCAACACCTCTTTTCAGGGAATTTCTTCTGTATTTGTCTTGTATTTTCAGCTATACATCTCATGGAATTCATTATAAATCTATTTTTCTGATTTAAATTCTATTGAATAATATTTTATCAACCTCCTGCTCCTGCTCTATTGAAACTACGTAATTTTCTAAGCAGTCTTGTTGCAGTCCCTTATTGGGCAATGTCTAGCCATACTAGTTGTGGGGAGATCTATTTAACCCTCCTAGAGTTATTTGTTCTTGATCCCCTCTTGGATTTCGGTATTATATAGTCATATCTAGGGGATCGAAGTGTTGGTTTCCATTTCTATGGCATCCATTCCTGGAAAATGCATTTTCCAGTCATGCCTTGCTGACAATTCCCATTTGGAATATTACAGATTGAAACAGTTAACATAATGGGAAAATTAGAATTATTCCAAGAAGAATATGATGATATTATTTCACTTTGTATCAAGTGTTCTCAGAGTAGTACGTGAATTAGGCCAATCGGGTGAGACTCAGGTACAAGGAATCCTAAGTAGTTCGGTGGCAATGTGACCAAAGCAGTTTTTGGTAATATTTTGGAAGATTTTAAAACTTATATCTTGGGCACCCTGACAACACAGCTAGATGTCCTACAGGCCAAGTAGAGGAAAGCTACAAAAGAGAAAAACTTGGCCATCCTTTTCCCACGCTATTGGAAGAATCACTTCCAAAGGGAATGTCCATTAGACATGGTCCAAACATGTGTTATTTGTACCAAGGACCATGCCACTGACTATTTCCCTTTACTTCCACAGTTGAAATTCGTTTTTAAAGAAGTAGAAGAAGAGATAGAACCAGTCTATATAATGAACGAGCTTCGACATGAATGGCAAGCACGACTAGGTATGCCACAACACATGCTTCAATTTTTTTCTTCTCCACAATTTAACCAATAGAAACCTGCAACAACTTGGAATAACCAATCACCCTTCTTTACATGGCCATCTCAATCATTTCCTATGCCTACTTGGGAAACAAAACCCTCTTTAGGTAATAATTTTCCAAGTTTTCCTTGTTCTCCCCCTTACTGGCAAAACAATCCCTATCAATCCTAGTGTCCAACCTCCCCTTCAGAAGCCACAAATTGGCCTCAAAACTGGCAGCGACCACTGGGAATGACCAACCTACCAATGGGGACAGGGGTGAAAAATAAACCTATATTACTAGCTCCATACCCAATCCAGCACAACCCTTAGCCTATCATGCGGCCTCAATTGCCAGCTCAACCCAATCATAATTCCAACAATAGGCTGGTTTAGCTAATTCAAATTTCTGAGAACCCAAACCTCGAAATTGAACAAAAGTAATGCAATGAACTAAGGTTGAGATTCGGACATGTTATTTCACAAACAGAAGATACGAACCTACCAAAACTTGAATCTGGAACTCCGACAGAGCCTAGACAAAAAAATATGACTGAAACAGAGGTAGAGCAGTGGAGGGAAATGTTTGACCAAGGGAAACCTGAAAACCTTATGATTTCTCCCCCTCCATTCCCTGAAATATTAACATTTCCTAGATCGATAGTTTCCCCAGATTTCGATACCCTAGGGGAATTAAAGAACCTTTTCATTAAAATTTCCCTTTTGCAAGCTATTCAAGAAATTCCTATCGATGTCAAGACAATTAAAGAGCCATGCGGGAAGAAACAAGTGAGAAAAGAAAGAATTGTACCCACTTTTCATGTGGTGGGGGCACTATCAGAATTACTATTGGGTAGGGAAACACCCATGAAATATGTGGATCCAGCGAACCCCATAGTAACTTTGAAAATCTCTCACCACTCCTTTCCAAATGGATTGGTTGATTTAGGGGTGGTCCTTAACATCTTAACTACATAGACTTGCGATAAGTTAGGCACAAAATTGTTAGAACCCACAGCTACCATGCTCGAACTTGCTGATAGATCTGTTATCAGTCCAGAAGAAATATTGCAAGAAATACTGGTTTCTGTGGACTCATGGGAAATCTAGTTGAATTTTTAGTTATTAACCCAAAAAGTAGGATGTAAGGAAAACCCCTGATACTTGGTTGACCTTGGTTAGCAATATTCGATGCTTACATAGGATGTCAGACACGTAGCATGGCCATCACTAGACGTGATTCCATAAAAAACATTATCATTTACCCTCCTGCCAAACCAAGTCTACCCAAGGTAAATATTCACAGGCATCCACATACATACTGGGAAAAAAATATCCATTCACCCCTGACAATAGTTGAAGCTATTGAATTTAAAGATCAAACTGAAGATGATGTAATAAATAACTTCATGAGTCAGTCATATATGTTCGAAAAAATAAAATTCGAAATATTAAAAACAATTCTTGATGATGAAACACAAGAATACCCCTTGGCAGACATTGATAATCAACACATACCCACGACTGTTGTTTGCAACAACATACCAATCGAAATTGAGCCAGGGATAGTTTTAAATATTAATGGAAATTTGGATAGTAACCAAAAGGAAAACGTTGTAAAGGTTTTATAGAAGTATCAGGGAGCATTTTCTTGGGACTACCTAGACATGAAGGGTATAGACCCTCAGCTATGCACACATCACATCTGTACTGAAAAAGAGGCTCGACCTATTCAGCAATGTCAAAGGAGGCTAAACCCACATCTGAAAGCCACTGTAAAATATGAATTTCAAAAGCTACTGGATGTAAACTTCATTTATCATATCTCAGACAACAAATGGGTCGCTCCTTTAGTAGTCATTCCTAAGAAGAATGGGAAGTGGAGGATCTGTGTGGATTACATAGAATTGAATAAAGCAACACAGAAGGACCACTTCCCCCTTCCTTTCATTCACCAAGTCCTCGACACATTGGTAGGAAAATGGTTCTTTTCCTTCCTTAACAGGTTCAGCGTTACAATCAAATCTAGATAGCCCCCGAAGACTAGGATAAAAAAACCTTTATCTGCCCATGGGGTACATTTTCCTATAGGGTATTACCATTTACTATGCAATTCTACAACAACCTTCCAAAGAGCCATACTTAGCATTTTTACAAATTTGATAAATTAAGGACTTGAAATTTACATGGACGAATTTACCCCATATGGAGATGATTTTTATCAAGCACTAAAAACATTAGAAAAGGTATTGGAACGGTGTATTGCTACCAGATTATATTTAAGCAATGAAAAATGTCGCCTGATGATGACCGAAGGAGTAATACTAGGACACTATATCTTTGCATCTAGAATACAGGTCGACACGACATAAATAGAAGTAATCATTTTAGTATACAGACGTTGTACGCAGACAGAGGTACACTTTTTTCTTGGATATGCAGGGTACTATCGTAGGTTTATAAATATTTTTTCACAAATTGATGCACCCTTGTATGCATTAACTAGAAATGTTGAATTCTATTGGTCTAATAAATGTGACACTGCTTTTACAGATTTGAAGAAATTGCTCTCAACAACACCGATCTTATGCGGTTCTAACTAGAAGCTGAACTTTCACATTTCTTCAGATGCATCTGACATAGTGAATGTGGTAGTTCTTAGTCAAGAAGAGGACAAAAATCCATATGTTATTTATTATATCAGTGAGAATCTCACTCCTGCTGACATTAGGGGAATTTTGAGGTCTAAAATGGGCCTCCTAAGGAAATTATAAAATAATAGTGGAAATAATAAAATAAGATTTGATTACATCATCAAATTTAGAGGGAAATATATATATATATATATTTTCAGCTCATATTTTCAACTTATATCCCAAAATTTTTACTCAAATTTCAAGCAGGTGTACTCGTTGGATGCAAATTTAATTTCTCATCTGAGGAGTACCCATGTTGCATACTTTTGATGGACCCTGCTACAGGAAAAATGATAAATACATGAAAAATGTGATTACTGTTAAGCAGGTAAATCCTCTCCGTGGACACAGATGATCCCTCTATCCCTAGAGTGGGTCTAGAAACAAAGAGACATGCTAGAGTCACTAGTACATTTGGCAGAAATTCCGACACTTTTGACCAAATGTCGGAAATTTCCCCAAATTTTATCAATTTTTCAAATCCCACCCACAACTGTCACTTTACCGATGTTTGGAGACAAGTGTTGGTATTGTGACACTTATAGATAAGTGTCGGTCTTGCGACGTTTGTAGAAAAGCATCAGAATTGCGATGGATTGAAGAAATGTGTTGGTCTTGCGACACTTTAGGCTAAGTGTCGCTATTGTGAAGCTTGGGGGAAAAGTGTTGGTATTGTGACGTTACAAAAGCTATCGCTATTGCGAAATTATAGAGAGCTAAGTGTTGCTATTGAAACGTTACATAAAGTTTAGTGTTGCTATTGCGATGATTTGGGGCAAAGCGTCGATTTTGCGATGTTACAGAGATTATTGTCGGTATTGCGATAGTTAGAAGAAGGGTCAATATTGCGATAGTTGTGTCAAGTGTCGATATTGCGAAGTTTAGGAGGCAAGTGTTGTTAGTGTTTAGGAACAATATAAGGGTTTAGAGTTTTGGAGTTATTTTTGGTGATTGTGTCATGCCGTGTGAGGTCACCTGACCGGGTGCGTTCGGGTCGGGCCCTTTTGTTTGAGGGTGCCTGTATCAGTTTTGCTAAGTTGTGACCGCTCGGGTGCCTTGTGCATGTTTGGGCAATCCGTTTTCTATTTCTCCCTTGTGGCATCATTTGGTCGGGCATGCTATGTTGTGCCATGTGCGGTCGCCTGACTCGACGCGTCCGGGTTGGGTCGTTTTGTTCGAGGGCGCCCGTATCATTTTTGCTAACTTATGACTGCCCGGGTGCCTTGTGCATGTTCGGGTGGCCCGTTTGCCATTTTATCCCTTGTGGCATCGTTCGTTCAGGCATTGCAGTTTCGTGCCATGTGAGGTCGCCCGACCGGGCGTGTTTGGGTAGAGTCGTTTTGTTCGAGGGCACCCGTATCAGTTTTGTAATGTTGTGACTGACCGGGTGCCTTGTGCACGTTCGGGTGGCCCATTTGTCATTTTCTCCCTTGTGGCATCATTCGATCGGGTGCACCGTTTCACGCCATGTGAGGTTGCCCGACCGAGCGAGTTTGGTTTGGGCCATTTCGTTCGAGGGCACCCGTATTAATATTGCTAAGTTGTGACCACCCAAGTGCCTTGTGCATGTTCGGGTGGCCTGTTTGCCATTTTCTCCCTTGTGGCATTGTTAATCGTTTGGGTGCACCGTGTCATGCCATGTGAGGTCACCTGACCAGGCGCGTTCGGGTTGCGTAGTTTTGTTCGAGGGCACCCATATCGGTTTTGCTAAGTTGTGACCGCCCGGGTGCATGTGCACGTTCGTGTGGCCCATTTTCTGTTTTCTCCCTTGTGGCATCGTTCAATCGGGCGTGTCATGTCGCGCCATGTGAGGTCACCTGACTGGGTGCATTCGGGTCGGGCGGTTTTGTTCGAGGGTGCCCGTATCAGTTTTGCTAAGTTGTGACTACTCGGGTTCCTTGTGCATGTTCGGGCAGCCCATTTGCCGTTTCCTCCCTTGTGGCATCATTTATCATGTCGCACCATGTGAGGTTGCCCGACCGGACATGTTCAGGCTAGGCTGTTTCATTCGAGGGCGCCCATATCATTTTTTCTAAGTTTTGACTGCTTGGTTGCGTTATGCACGTTTGGGTGGCCCGTTTTTCATTCGCTCCCTTGTGGCATCGTTCGGTCGGGTGTGCTGTGTCGTTCCATGTGAGGTTGCCTGACCAGGCACGTTCTAGTTGGGCCATTTCGTTCGAGGGCGCTTGTATCAGTTTTGCTAAGTTGTAACCGTCCGAGTGCCTGTTTTTCATTCACTCCCTTGTGGCATCATTCGGTCGGGCATGCCGTGTCGTGCTGTGTGAGGTCGCCCGACCAGGCGCGTTCTGGTCGGGCCATTTCGTTCGACGATGCCCGTATTAGTTTCGCTAAGTTGTGACCGTCCGAGTGCCTTGTTCACGTTCGGGTGGCCTGTTTGTAGTTTTCCCCCCTATGGCATCATTCGGTCTAGCGCGTCGTGTTGTGTCATGTGAGGTCGCCCGACCGGGCGCGTTCAGGTCGGGTCGGGCCATTTCATTCAAGGGCGCCCGTATTAGTTTTGCAAATTTGTGACTGCCTGGGTGCCTTATGCATGTTCTGGTGGCCCATTTTTCGTTTTCTCCCATGTGGCATTGTTCGGTCGAGCGCATTATGTCGCGCATTTTGCGGTCACCCGACCGAGCACGTTTGGCTCGAGTCGGGCCATTTCGTTCGAGGGTGCCCGTATCAGTTTTGCTAAGTTGTGACCGCTTGGATGCCTTGTTCACTTTCGGATGGCCTGTTTTTCCGTTTTCTCCCTTGTGGCATTGTTCAGTCGGGCATGCCGAGTCGCCCCGTTCGAGGGCGCCCGTATCAATTTTGCTAAGTTGTGACTGCCCAGGTGCATCCTTGTGCGCGTTCAGGCAACCTGTTTTCCATTCTCCCTTGTGGTATCATTCGGTCATTCAAATATCCCTTTCAGGCCAGGTCAGGTTGTGCGATGTGAGGCCGCCCAAGGAAATGTGTTCGGGTGTGTTGAGTTGGGTCTGTTCGGGTCATGTCATGTGAGGCCACCCAAGGAAACACGTTTGTATGGCTCAAGTCGAGTTGGGTCTAGTCGAGTCATGTCGTGTGAGGCCACCCAAGGAAACACGTTCATATGGATCGGTTCAAGTCATGTACTGATGGAACTCAAGGAAACGTGTTTGGGTGGGTTGGGTTGGGTCTGGTTATTAGGTCTTGTCGTGTGAGGCCGCCCAAGGAAACACATTCGTACGGGTCAGGTCGAGTCATGTGATGGTGCCCAATTAGCTGGAAATGTGTTGGGTTAGGTCAGGTCGATTCGTACCATATTCTAATTAAGGGCATCCAAGGAAACACGTTTGGGCGGGTTAGGTCGGGTCAGGTCGTGTCATGTGAGGCTGCCCAAGGAAACGCGTTCGGGCAGGTCAAGTTGGATCAGGTCGGGTCGTGTCGTGTGAGGCCACCCAGGGAAACGCATTCAGGCGGGTCGAGTCAAGTTGGGTTGGGTCGTATGAGGGTGGTTGTATCAAAAATTCTAAGTTGTGACCACCCATGTTGCTTGTGTGCGTTTGTGTGATCCATTTTCCATTTCCTCCCTTATGCGCCCTTTGTTCAGGTAGGTCAGGTCATGTCATGTGAGGGGCGCACCACAGGAAATTCGTTCAGGTCAAATCTTGTGAGCGATGTCATATAAAAAATGCTAAGTTCTGACCGCCCATGTACCTTGTGCACGTTCATGCGACCCATTTGTCTTTTTCCCTTGTGCTTTCGACATTCAGGAAGGTTGGGTTAGGTTGGGTCATGTGATGTCGCCCAAGGAAATGCGTTCGGGTTAGGTTGAGTTGGGTCATGTTGTACTGTGAGGGCACCCAGGGAAACATGTTCGAGAGGGTCGAGTTACGTTGGGTCATGTGAGGGTGCCCAAGGAACATGTTCGACTCGGTCGGGTCGGGTCGAGTCGTGTACTGATGCCACCCATGGAAACACGTTCGGGTCGGGTCAGGTCGGGTCATGCCATATTATGAGGGCACCCAAGGAAACACGTTCGGACAGGTCGGGTCGGGTCGGGTCTGGTCAGGTCATGCTATGTCATGAGTCGGGTTGGGTTGGGTCGTATAAGGGTGGTCGTATAAAAAAAGCTAAATTGTGACCGCCTTAAAATCTAGTCCCTCGTCATAAAATCCTCTCCTCGTATAATCGACCACCATTACAAACATTTACACCACATTTGGTTTAGACATTTAGTAGGTAGGTAGGTTGCCCCTATCTCCCATCTCCATATAGAGTAATTTGGTCACATATTCTTTCTTCTATGATACTAGTTCCTCTCTCTTAAGTCCTATCTCTTAATAAATAAATAAGACATGGAAACAAGCAAAAATACTTACAAAATTGTTACATTGAGACGCAAAGAATAAGAAACTAATGTGCACAAACAGAGACCAACGAAACTATCATCTTAACCCCTAACCCCTTAAACACTAATTCCCAACCCCTAACCCACTTAACCCCCTAAAAATCTAAACCCCTAACCCATTTAACCCCTAAACCATAAACCTCTAAACCCTTAACCCCTAACCCCTAACCCATTTAACCCCCTAAACCCCTATTAAACCCCTAACCCATTTAACCCCCTAAACTCTAAACTTATAAACCCTTAACCCCTAAACCCTTAAACCTTAAACCATTAAACCCTTAACCCTAACCCCTTAAACCCTAATTCCTGACCTCTAACCCAACTAACCCCCTAAAACCTAACGCCGTCAGTACCTAACTTCTAACCCCTAAAATCCTTAACTAATAAATCCCCTAACCCACTAAAACCCTAACCCATTTAACCCCCTAAACTCTAAACCTATAACCCCTTAATCTCTAACCCATTTAACCCCCTAAATCTCTAAACCTCTAACCCATTTAACCCCTAATCCATAAACCTCTAAACCCTTAACCGCTAACCCCCTAAACCATAAACCTCTAAACCCCTAACCCCTTAACCCCTAACCCCTAGATAAAATCCTTAACTGCTAAATCCCCTAAGCCCGTAAACCTCTAAATTCCTAACCCATTTAACCCCCTAAACCCTAAACCTCCAACCCTTAACCCTTAACCCTTTAAACACTAATTCCTAACCCCCAACCCATTTAACCCCCTAAACCCCTAAAACCCTAACCCATTTAACCCCATAAACCCTAGCCCCTAACCCCTAACCCTCAATCCCCTAACCCCTAACCCCCAATACCCTAAGCCATCCAACTTCGAATTAACTTCGAAGAATTAATTGTTTTCTTACTTCTGTCTAATTCACTATATACTCAGATCATGAATGTGAGAAGACTGTCTGCAGATTTTATTATTATTATATCAACAATGTAATTATTTCTGTGTAGTTATATATTTCTAGTAAAAAACCTCATCTTCAGAAATAATTTCTTGTCATTTTCAAAATTGATTGCTTCATTGAGCACAACATGCAACTTATCTAATACTTTATTGAAGCTAAGAGCTCCATCTTTGGGGCAAGCTACTTTTCAGGTGCTAACTCCACTATGTGTGGGGTTAACTAAACCTATGCCTACAATTTTTACTATTTGCATATCAGATTGTGTGGGGGTAGATAACTCGTAGCCATATCACATAGGCCCCATTCACTTACGAAGGTTCCCCAAACTCTGCCCCCAATTTGGTTGATCTTGCTGATTAGCTTGAAAATTTTAAATTTTCATTGATGATTAATTTTCCTCTCGCACGAATGCAAAAGGAAGATGAATTTCATATTTTTCCTCCATAATTTCCACATTCAAAATCTATTGTAGCTATTCATCTGTGCTCATCTGGAATCACCACAAGTTGTACTTTTTTTTTTTTGCAATGGATTCTCGATGTTGATCTCGACGAGATTTCTCCTCCTCAAAAAACATATCCTGGTTGTAAGCATGGTTGTGGTATGTTGATGTTAACACGAAAACTACAACTTGTAGCCCTTGATCTGCTAGGGGCCGGTTACTTTCATATTAATAGTGGTGTATTCATACTCCTTCTGAATAACTAATAAAGGGTCAGGAGAATTGACCAATATGTTGTCAAGTTTTTTCTTGTCCATCTCTAGGGCAAGCTTCTCTTTTGCTAACTCCACTGATTTTGATCTCAATTTTTCCAATTTCTTCCTTCTCTCATATGATACCAGAGCCTTTTCCTTTCTCTTCCCCTCTAATTCTTTAATATTTTCATAGTGATACCAACCAACTTCTTTGGAAAGCCTTCCTAGCTAGTAGACAATACTTGTGACCTGACTAAAGCCTCAACACTTTCAGAGCATCTGGAGTGACCATTCTCTTCTTTCGGTCATATGGTGGGGGAACCCCTTCAAAATCCCTTTAGGTGGCCCATCTGCCCTTTTCTCCCTTGTGGAATCGTTCAGTCAGGCGCGTTGTGTCACGCTGTGCGAGGTCGCTCGACCGGGCGCATTCGAGTTGAGCTGTTTTGTTCGAGGGTGCCCGTATAATTTTTGCAAAGTTGTGAGTGCCCAAGAGCCTTGTGCACATTTGAGTGGCCCATTTTCTGTTTTCTCCCTTGTGGCATCGTTCGGTCGGGCGCGTTGTGTCATGCCATGCGAGGTTTCCTGACCAGGCGCATTCGGGTTAGGCCGATTCGTTCGAGGGTGTCCGTATCAGTTTTGCTAAGTTGTGACAGCCCGAGTGCCTTGTGCACGTTCGAGCGGCCCATTTCCCATTTTCTCCCTTGTGGCATCGTTCTGTAGGGCGCGCTGTGGGAGGTCACCCGACTGGGCACGTTCAGTTCGGGGCATTTCATTCGAGGGCGCCCATATCATTTTTGCTAAGTTGTGACTTCCTAGGTGCCTTGTGCATGTTTGGGCAACCCATTTTCCATTTGATCCCTTGTGGCATCGTTTGGCCGGGCGCGCTGTGTCATGCCGTGCGAGGTCGCCCGACCGGGCGCAATCGAGTTGGGTCGTTTCATTCGAGGGCACCCATATAATTTTTACTAAGTTGTGACTACTTGGGTGCCTTGTGCACATTCGGGCGGCCCATTTTCCATTTTCTCCCTTGTGGCATCGTTCAGCCGGGTGCGTTGTGTCGCGCCGTGTGAGGTCGCCTGACCGAGCACGTTCGGGTCGGGCCATTTTGTTCGAGAGTGCCCATTTCAATTTTGCTAAGTTGTGACCACCCGGGTGCATTTTGCATGTTTGGGCAACCCGTTTTCCATTTGTTCCCTTGTGGCATCCTTCGGTCGGGCACGTCGTGTCGTGCCATGTGAAGTCTCCCAACCGAGCGTGTTCGGGTTGGGTCGTTTCGTTCGAGGGCGCCAGTATTAGTTTTTCTAAGTTGTGACCACTCGAGTGCCTTGTGCACGTTCGAGCGGCCTATTTTCCATTTTCTCCCTTGTGGCATCGTTCGATTAGGCGCGCTGTGTTGCGCTGTGTGAGGTCGCTCGATCGGGTGTGTTTGGGTCGGGTCGTTTCGTTCGAGGGTGCCCCTATCAGTTTTGCTAAGTTGTTACCACCCAGGTGCCTTCTGCACATTCGGGTGGCCCATTTTCTATTTTCTCCCTTGTGGCATCATTATCCATGTCACTTTGTGTGAGATCGCCCAACCGAGCACGTTCGGGCCGGGTTGTTTCGTTCAAGGGCACCTGTATCATTTTTGCTAAGTTGTGACCACCCGAGTGCTTTGTGAATGTTCGAGCGGCCCATTTTCTATTTTCTCCCTTGTGGCATCGTTCAATCGGGTGCGCCGTGTGAGGTCGCCTAACCGAGCGCGTTCGGGTTGGGCCTTTTTGTTCAAAGGCACTCGTATCAATTTTTCCAAGTTGTGACTGCCCGAGTGCCTTGTGCATGTTCGGGCAGCCCATTTTACGATTTCTCCCTTGTGGCATCATTCGGTCGGGTGCGATGTGTCATGCCATGTGAGGTCGCCCGACCGGGCGCGTTCGGGTGGGGCCGTTTCGTTTGAGGGCACCCGTATTAGTTTTGCTAATTTGTGACTACCCAGGTGTCTTGTGTACGTCTGAGCAGCCTGATTATCCTTACTAAACAAAAAATTTCATCAAAAATAATCATTCATACCATAACATTACTACTTCGATTTTAACCATATAAAACTTATTTTTAAGTTACCATAATTCATCTTTAATATCACATAATTAGAATAAAAAATCAACCAAAATCCCTAGTTTATGAAATAAAAATTCAACAATTTTATATAATTAATAATTTAAATAAATGTCTTACATCCAATCTCATTAATAATTATTTATAATAAAAAATACCACTTATTTACCCAAACCCCTTATTAACCCCAAGAAAAGTCACACATTTTATTTAATGGAATTTGAGTGGCCTTAAAAAAACACACGTATTTCATTTCAAAATGTCAAAAATTTTCAAATATCAAAAGTTTTAATTTCCCTCGTACATTTCCCTCCAGTTGCATGGCTTGTTCAGGGAAGGAGGGAGGATGTGGAAAATCCCATTTGGAGGGGCAATTCAGGGTTAAAACAAAGTCAATCTATCTAATAGCTCTGTGGCCAAAGGTTTTCAAATAAGCGGAAGTTGCAAAAGGCTTTCTGAGCCATATTTGATATTGGGGTTTCATTGAGTTTTCTTGCAGGTTCTGAAGTCTGAGGCATCGCATGCAACATCATCACATCTATAGGCATCACACCTATATCTTTGGCACTTCAATTATAATATTCACATCACATCCATAATCTTGGAGACTAGTATTATCTTTGTGAGGAAATATGTACGTAATAAAAACACTGGAACGCTTACCTGAAGTCATATGTCCTGCATCAAAAACACAATAAGTGATCTTCAGATTTTTTTATTGCATCCTAGAGGAGTTACACACAGATCTATTGAAATAGGAAGCAACCTAATGATGGTTTTCTTACCTTAATCACTGAGCGATCTTCTGCAACAATTCTTGGTGTATTGAGTGATGACAAAGGGGCAGTTCAGATCTGATCCAAATTTGAGTTGGGTCGATAGAAAAAATGCAAGAGATCCTTCACATTTAGGGGGGCCAATGTGGCAACTAGATCAGCTCCAAGCTCTGGGAAGTGGTCTATGAAGAACACGGGATCGATCCTACTGGGAGATATCAAGGCACTTCAGATCTACAGCTTGAAAGGGTTAATGTTTACTAAAATGAGGTAAGCTGTGGGAGATTTGTGCCCTGAGCTGTGCTCATGGATTTGGAGCTTGGCACCATGGAGAGTGTGAGGACCGGGCCTTATGGACAGGTCTTCAGACCTGATAAATTTTTTTTTGGACAATCAGGATATGGAAACAACTGGGCCAAGGGGCATTACATGGAAGGAGCCAAGCTCATCGATTTTGTGCTTGATGTCATTAGGAAGGAGGCTGAGAACTATGATTTCTTGCAAGGTATGTATCTTTTTTAGATTCAAATCCTTGAACTTGTGTTTTTGAAATGTAGGATTTCATTTGCTAAAATGATGTGGGTTTTTTTTGTGTACAGGGTTTCAAGTGTGTCACTCTTTCGGAGGAGGTACTGGATCTAGAATAGGAACCCTCTTGATCTCCAATATTAGGGAGGAATACCCTAATATAATGATGTTCACATTCTCTATTTTCTCGTCTCCTAAGGTGTCAGACATAGTGGTGGAGCATTACAATGCCACACTCTCTGTTCATCAGATGGTAGAAAATGCAGACGAATGTATGGTGCTTGACAATGAGGTTCTCTATGATATTTGCTTCAGGACTCTTAAGCTCACAACACCTAGTTGTAAGTACTCTTGGTTTTTGGATCTTAGCAAGTTCGGATTTTTTATGGAATTAATTAATTTTTAATGACATTGAAGTTACGAGGGAGGTGTTTTAAATCTTTTTATATGCTTTTAAATATGATTACCAATTTAAAAAAAATTCATTTTGTTTGGGTTCACTTAGGAGATTTCTTTTTTCATTTTGATTTCTTGTTCTATCGAATGAAAAATATTTGTTTATCTGGTCAAATTTTCAAGATTTTGTTTAATTATACTCAGTAGGAAATTTTATTTCTATACTTGAAGGTCTAAGTTTGAAATATCTTGGTCTCATTTTAGACAAATTCCTAATAATTTTCCATAGATATCGTTCTTAAGTAGGGAGAACATCCAATGGTTTATCACTTTGAAGACCTATTGCATGCCAAGCTAGGTTATGCTGCCTATGATAAGGAATTTTTTTCATAGTTTAAAGAATTAAACATTGGTGGAACTTCTTCCTCGGAAAAGAAAAATATTCTACGTACAAACCATCAACCATTGAAATTCTGCAATTCGTCAATACAAACACATATCCATACAGAACAAGAATAATATATACAATAATTACATCATTATCTAATAACTGAATGAATCCACAGACGAGATAATAGAGTCTATACCTTCTCAACCATCCCCGTAGGGATACTTGTTAGCAGATTAATCATTAGACATCATATGAAGTAATTATGATGACTAAAAATTGGTTTATCCTACTTATCCATATTTTGTACTCATTTTGTAGAATTTACCTTTCATGAATTATACTCTTCAATAAGTTATTGTACAAATTGAATTATTCATGTGTGTTAGTTGGTGCTAAATAAATTACTCAAAGAATCTCATTCCTTCTCCTTGGAAGGCACCTTTCAATCGATGAGGCTCTTCAACTCCTTCTGCAACATATTTCCGAATCATGCTAAAGAATATTAATGATTATATATATTAGTGCTCTCATTGTAGCTTGTCTATGCCTCCCAATCAAAAGCTTGGCATATGTTAGCATCTACCAGTTTATTCTTAACCATCGGAATCTAGTTAAATGAATTTCATTGTTGGAAAGTCTATGAATCAACATAATCATGATTACATATTCATAATAGTGTGTTGTTTTTTTCAACATGATTTGTCGATTCCCTACAACAATAAAAATGATGCACCAAAATCTGCAATAATAATCTTCCAACAAATTTGGATACACTTCAGGTTGCTTCTCTCCCTATGTTTTTTAGTCTTAGACTGACGACCATACTGAGATTATTAATAAGACAATTGTGCACAACTTATCATTAAATCATCAATCCAACAAATATTGGGACAAATACCTCCATATCAAAGTTATGTTATAACACCACATGTTTGCATTGATCATTCAACTACTAGTTTCTTTTATAAGTTTCAACCCATTGCATCACATCAGCTTTCAGTGTCCCTCTTTGCCTCTTGCACATCACATGAGTAGATAGAGTAGGACAAATACACTGCATTCATAGAGCTCTTGTTGCAAGGTTTAGCTCAGATTTCTTGAGCCTGTTTTTTGGTATCAAGCCCCTCTAAGTGTTTAGTATATGACACATTTGTGTTATTTAAAGTTTACTTCACCACAACGTGCTCTTATTACACCTACTGCAAGGCATTCTATATTGCATTTGATTTTCATTTACTGCTATTAGTTCAGGAATTAATCAATTTTTTTTCCCAATTCCCTTGAGGGTTACATTAGGCATCAATTTTTTATTTTATTTTTTCCCATTATTTAAATGCATTTATCTCTCATGCCATTGGTTAATCAACTAGGGTATTATTTTGGAGCCAGCAATGGCCATCTTGGGACAGAGTAAAATTCCATATTTCCAACCTCCTCTTCGAGAAGATGTATTATATCAAAACAAGGACCACCAAAAATAGGTAGACTTCAATACATCTACTCTGTATAAAAGCGAGTGTGTCTTTCCAGGTTGATTGGATCCTACAATAAAAATTTAATAATTGGCTTCCTTATTTATTACAAAAATCAAGTAAAAATTCATGTTGAGCAAGGATTATATGGTAAGGACCTTAAATTTCCTTCATCAATTTTATTGTATATCTCAAGTGTATAATTTAGCAGTTTCTCTTGTAGTGGTTTGTCCCTAGTGAGATGCTCTGGTAGACATTGATATCTAGTGTGTTTGTAATTCCTATATCTATATGGCACATTAGATTTGTAACTTGCTTAGAGATGCTTGACATCATCTTTTAGTGTCATTCTTCTAAGAGTGGTATTCACCTTTAAGGTCTTTCTATTCTTTCAAGCAAGTGAAAATTTATGTTTCAAGTGTGCATAGAAACTTAAAGTTAATGAAAATATCATCTTGTGTTTTTTGAACAAGTTTTTCACCTTTACATTTTACAATCTATATCTTTGGTTTGCTCATCTTGCTTCATCTTTTCTTTTATCACTTAGTAAACATTGTAGAAAAAATATTCGTTGTCATTTTCACACTAAGCTTCCTAGGAGATTTTGTTGTCTAATTATCGGCCAAAGATGGAGATATTTTTAATATATCTAAACTTTTCATTTATTGTTAAGAAAAGAAGTTGGAATTCTACTAGATGCATCATCAATGGATTTTACAAATAACCTTACACTAGCATGCCATATAGTTTGTAGTGGCTCACATATGTTGCTGTCTATATGAATCAATTCAAGAAGTCCTTTAAAAGGGATTGTGGTATCTTTAAGGAATTTTCCTAATGATGCTTACCTTTAAAAGGGATTGTGGTATCTTTAAGGAATCATCCTAATGATGCTTGCCATAAAAGTAATTTATAAACGACTACAAAATTTATGATGAATCCACATCCCACCCATAACCAAGTTTTCCTCATCTCTACTATTTTCTACGTAGATGGCCCAATCTACTGTGTCACAAATCCACACTTGTAATACCCGTCTACTAAAGTTGTGTAAACTACTGTACAAAATTTTATACCATGATCTTGGAGATTGCACTTTCTCTGATCTCGGAAAAAATTCTTTCTTTGTCTGTTGATAAGTTGTAAACAAGAAAACACGTGAAACTTGTATGTGGATAGTGGGAATTCACAAGGTGATGGTTCCCTTTGGAGTGTTCCTCATAAATCAAGGGACTTAGTGCATTCTAGGTTCTAACAGCCTTGTAATTCTATGTAAATATTAAATTTTTGACATTTGTTACAAATAAACGAAAATAATATGGATAACTATAATAAGGGATACTTACTACTCTCTAAAGCACACAACAGAGGTAGCCGGCCTAGGAGATCGATTCAAAGACCTCATGCATGAAGCTCAAAGAACTCAACCACTTGAGCTAGCCCACCAGGCTTAATTACCTGACATTAATTATATGATAAGGGGTATTTAAATAATATTTTTTGAATATGCTCATCAGGACTACACTCCATGAAAATATAGGACATGGATTTTAATTTTGGAAATGGATATGCTATTTTCAGTTTTGGGGCCTAAACATGGACATTTTGGCTGGATAAATTTTATGATAGCTGAAATGTTGAGGAAATCTGCTCAAAATGGCTTTGCAGCCCTGAAACGACAGTTTTGAGAATCTGATATGTCCCTGAAATGTTTCAAGGTTGTATCCCCTACGTGTCAATATCTAAAACACTAAATTATTTTTCAAGCACCTCATCCTGACGCTTATTGTAACTTGGGGGCTACTCACTAAGTTGCATTTTTTGGGGAGCTGGAAATTAAGAGTTAGTAGGCATGTAGATATTTTTGGGTATGTAATTTGCACCGAAGAAATAGAGGGCTTTGTTATTGCAGGGTTTGAAAGAACATTTGTGATATTCATCAGTGTTATCTGATAGTGTTCATGGATTTTCTGCATTACTTGTTGATGTTACATTATGTTCTGTAGAATTTATGGGAAAAACATTGAATAATATCCTCTATCCTTATTCTTTTGAGTTTTGTTTTTCCTTTGTACCTGGTATTGTTCTGATCATTTTTTTCATTTTTAATTGGTACCATGCCATTCAATCATTGAAAATCTAAAATCCACAAAAAATGCATAACAATGATGTCTCCAAATCAATGTTACCGAATTCCCTCTTATTTGAGTTGGATTGTCAAGTTTGACTCTTGTCTGTTTGGAATCCAAGCCGAAATGTTTCTAGGTTGGACACAACCTTAAGTCATCCCATAATACTTGCAAATATGGCTTGCAAATGGAACTCAAACATGATTTAGATTGATTTCAGTGAGTCAATTTTTTGAGTCTCATGAGTCAGACCCAGTCATCTGCCTATTTCACTCGTTGCTCAGCACCAATTATCATAAATGGTATGGTGCTTATCTTCAACTTCATAAATGCCTCATTGCGTGTCAAACATTTATATCTCAAATTTGTAAATGACTCAAGTCATACCTGATATGCTTGCATGCCATTTATTAGCAAAATGAAAAAATATTTCACTATGAATTAAATGCTTAAAATAAGTCATTATGACCCCTCGATGAAACATTTACTGGCATTCCACATGAATGAAAGCTATGTCAAATTCTCCAAGGGCCAAACAATGCAAGCACAACTGACTACCTATACAAACAATTATAGCAAAACTAACTTCAAAAATAATACACGGTTTGTAGTTGAACTTCCATTCCTTCAAATAGGCGAAGGCCCTGTTCACCAGGTGGTGATACACTTTATTGAAAGAGATAGAATCATCATCTTCATGGTTTCCCATAACATAGTTGCTTTTGGGTGGAATTCTAATTTTCTTTCCTCTTTTAGACTCCCGGTACTCTAAGTAACCCGCGGTCATAGCACCAACTACAAACCACAAAACTAGAGCCCAATTAAGTCCTCTCACATCCTCACCACCATATCTGTCTCCAAGTTATCTCATTCCACTTATAAGAGCTATAATCCCAATCACAAGTGCACTTCTTCCAGTAGCTACATGGAGGTACTCGGACATGATCCTTTTTGAGGAAGGTTGTTCCCCTGCAGCAGTTTTCTTGGGGCGCAAGTAAGAATTGATTGGCTACCAGCATGTAAAAAATATAGCTTCCACACAAAACTTCACATGCAGAGATTCTATTTGAAATACTTTTAGTTCAGCTGCAGAAAAAAGCAATCCAAGTAGCATCACAGATATACCAGAATATTGGAAATATGCATGGATATGAAACCAGCCATATCCTTTTATGTGTTTCAAATATATCCTTGCCAATACTCCTCTAGGAAGTATAATTCCCCATGCACTAGAAATTCTCTGCTGCTTGTCTGAGAAAGCATATTTCTGTCAGTTAAGTGTTCCTTAGACCAAAGGGAACCAGTTTCCCAAACATATTTCAATGGTGAAGATGGATCTATAACATTCTTTCATTCTTATCCTTTATTGCATCTCAGATCCAACAATCGAGTGAACTAAAATGTTATAATTCCATTCTCAGATTTCCATCTTACATCATACAAATTTTCTCCAGTAGGATGCACGTTTGATGTATCGATCCTTCAATGAAGAAAATTTTCATTTAAAAAAAAAAAATTAAACAGTCGTCGGTCTTCCGACACTTCTTTATAAGCGTCAGCTTTGTGACACTTAAGAAGCGTCAGTATTGTGACACTTATAAAACTTCGGTATTATGACACTTATAAAACGTTGGTATTGTGACACTTATAAAACGTCGGTATTATTGTGACACTTATAAAACATCGGTATTGTGACACTTATAAAACGTCGGTATTGCAACACTTATAAAATGTGGGTATTGCGACACTTATAAAACATCGGTATTGTGACACTTATAAAATGTTGGTATTGTGACGCTTATAAAACGTCGAAATAACGATGCTTTGGATAACGTCGGATGACCAATGGTAGTCTGCAAACATCAGAACAAGTGTCGCTCTTCTGACGCTTTATTGAAGTGTCGGAATTGTGACTCTAAGGCTAACCACATTTTCTCCGGCCTCAAACTGTTGCTCTTGCAATGATTATGTGTCAAAATAGTGACAAAGTGACCATCGAAAATTCGGCCAAATTTACTAGTGAGTGTTGATTCCTAATTACTGAATGAAAACAGGACACAGTAGATAGACCTACTTTGAGTCCAAATCTATCATCGTTGATGGAGCGGTGGTGTCCTCTTGCTCCTGCCTTGGCAGATCAAAATCCTTCCATAGTCATCCTCGGATACGTGCACATACAACAGAAAACAAAAACATCAGATTACATAATAATTTCATTGATAATTATTATCCAGTCAAAGAGGGCTAAGAATATTTCATTAAACATCTAACATAATACAAAATGGGAACCAAACAATAGTCATGTATATGTATTGATAGAAGGAGGAGTTACACCCAATGCTTTGACATTGCAGTCTCCTCCGACGGGGTTTAGTCAGAGCGTGTCTCAGACACTCGTCAGTGAATTTGAATGGGATGAAGGCATGGAATCAAGCTCTCTCAATGTAATTCCTTCTTATTCTATCTCTCCAGTAGTTTTTCTATAGTATGTTCAATTCTCCAAGTTTAGCTAGCTTGTGTAAAGAGAGATAACTTCTTTTTATAGAGGAAACGGAGAAGGTTAGGATCCCTACAAAGGTGGGAGGGAGGCCTATCCTTTAGGGAGTTCCCATTATAGGTGGAAACCATAAACTAAAGGAGGGAGTCCATGGTTTATTCATTTGAACCACTCCAAATTACTCATCCTCGAGGTGATTGGAGTGGAATATTCGCCTCTATTTTTAAAAAACATTCCATAAATAGCTCGGCATGGGTGGAAAACTAGAACAAAGCGCCATCTGGCATGGGGCCCAGTGTTAATCTTCCTCTTCAGTGCAAGGATATAACTGACTACCTGCGCCAAGGAAAAAACAAGGGTTTTTGAGTCTCTACTTAGGGAATTGTAAATAGAAGGAATATTACTCTTATGTAAAGGTATACATTGATGGTACTTGCTAGGCATGACACTACTTATTGATCATGGAAATAACCCTCCAATCGGCGAGATGGGGATTGCAAGGATAGTGAGAAAATGCTCTGTAACAGAAGCCCCCTAAAGCATGAGGTCTGAGGGGTAGGGAGAGGTGAAATTATTTATGAGAACGCATTCGAACCAAACACCACTGTCAGAAAACCTACAATTACAAATACAACTGATATATCTAAGACATGAACATGTGGTATGGGCACAACCATCCATAATAGAGTATATAAAAACTGACATCTGCAGTATGGACATAGCCATCCAGCAGTAAGGATCAACAAATAGACTCGGTATGGTCGCAGCCATCCAATCAAAAGAATCATGCAATAAATCATGATAATCCACCAAAATCCGTAGCCTGGATTTTATCAGACAAAACCCAGGGTCTTGTGCTCCATCTCGACCTGAAAAATTACAAATTCAAGCATGCGAATATATGAGTTGAAGTTGAACAAGCAAGAAAATCACATGATTACCAACCAATGATGAAATTTGTTAACATGCACGAGAGAAACCACTAATAATGACAATGGCTCTCAAGGTACAATTAGTACAATCCATGGAATGTGAACAGTGATCTAGCATCTAACATCTGAAAAATCACTCAATCGAAGGCAAATGACGTGGACCTTGCATTGAATGCGAAAAACTTGTCATTGAGGCATGAAGGCTCAAAGGTACCAGAACGGAGTCTCTAGATCAAATTCTTGGATAATGAGCTAAAGTCGATAGGAAGTGACTTGATCTAAAGTGGGCCATAATGTTTCCCACATTATCGATATGAGATAGAGGAACATGATGATAGTGAAATAGGACCAACGGAGAATCAGAGGGAGGTTTAAAACTACAAAGGAAAACATCTCTTGAACATATCAGTAGCACAACACTGGATTTGGCAGTATTTGACATCAAAGGATCTAAGGTCATGATGACATGGCAAAGAGCAGATGAGAGGTAAAAAGAGATTACCCAAACCCATGGAGGCAAAAATGAAGAAATGAGATGTCCCCAACCCAACACGAATCCAAACAAGTGCCATGTTCAAGAGCAACATACTGCCAACATAACTAAAGCTTGATTCCATTTTCCCCCACCATTTTTGGTGAATACCCCAATTATTTTTGAAACAAGCTTGAAGGGTATAGCATATGCTTATGCTGTAAGTTTTTCGTTTAGAAAAATTCAACCTAGTACATTTTACGAGCCCTATGAAGGAGGAACTCAAATAACTTCATGGTGACGAAGTCCGATGTCATCAGGTTTTAACGAGTCTGGCAAAGGGAGAACTCGGCATATTTTCATGTTTAGAGAGTTTGAAAAGAAGGTAGAAAAGAAAAATACATCATGGCCCTTTTTGTAAATAGCCTCTCAGATCCAAAAAGGTAGAAAACAATATCTGAAAGAATCTCTTAGTCGTTATAGGCTAAGGTATTCCTTTTTCGTAAATAATCTATCCTAGCCTAAAAAAAGGGTAAACATATACTAGGTAGATATCGCTTCGCAACCATTTAACGAGTTCAAAACGACAAGAGTCTCAACAATATTTTCAATTTTAGAGAGTCATAAAAGAGCTTAAATATGACTCCACCTGAAGGAACAATTAGTATTAAGGGTAGCAACTGGTTCCAGTGATGGTGGAACTGCTCAAAACAAGTAAAAGTTGATTGGCTGGCTAATAAGACCACTCATCACAGCAGTTCCTCAGGAATGGGTAAAATAATCAAGTGAAGGCATATGATCGGCTGAGAATATGGTGACGATGGAATAAGAAAACTAAGGTTCATCTAGAAAAATAGGCTGATAAAATGGAAATCACGAGAGGTAGAATAAGAACGGTTTCATTTTTACACAAGCTTGAAATCAGGAAACTCTGCTTGAGGCTAGTTTCATTTTTACACAAGCTTGAAACAAAGTTAAACTATGCTTGAAATATGGGCACGCGTATGCCCACAGTCATGCCCCCAACATGGTGACTCAATTCAAGGTACATGCCCCCAAGATTCAATCTAGATGTAATTAATAAAAATCAGATGGAGTGAAGGTTCAAATTATGAGATAAGAGAAAGACTCGACCAGGATCTTATGAGATCTAATCAAAGGCTCGAATTGAATAGGAGTGTGCTTCATTGTTTTAATGAGGTTGACACATTAAAAGAACTATCCTCATGACTTAATTCATTTTTTTAACGAGGTTGACATAGAATATGAACTATCCTCAAAATCTTGTTTCATTTTTTAGGGAGATCGACACAAGAAAATGAACTCTACTCCGAGAGCTTGTTTCATTTTTAAAGTAGCTTGACACAAGAAAATGAACTCTGCTTCGAAGAGTTTGCTTCATTTTTTAAGGATCTTGACACAAGAAGATGAACTATGCTCTGAAGACAACTCATCATGTCGAATAAGAATCCATGGATTCCAATAGGTTCACAACATCTTGGAAATCAGGACCCAATGACCCTAGCACACGATGCAAAACGACACTATCACTGAATGTGGGCATGGGATAGGTGGCCACATAATTAACCTGTGCCAGGGAAGATACAATTAGTGGGTAAAGACCTGGAAGGGGCGATGGTGGACCAAATGTCATTTCAAGACCAAAGAATGAAAGCTGATCAATGGTCATGATATGACCTTTGTGTGGAAAACAGATCACACGAAAGAGGGAAGAGACAATTACGCCCATGGCATAAGCATAGTCACATCCCAAGAGTAAATTAAAATCCAAGGGACCTTGGACCACCATCACATCTATATAGACAGTTTTTCCTCCCAAAGTAATAGTCAACTTCAGAAGGATCCCTAACGGTTGACTCGTTCCTCTGTTAAAAGCCAACAGATTCTGCGTAACAGGCACAAGCGGTGGAGAACCAAAATCTTGCCAAGTAGTGGAAGATAGAATACTAACAGATGCGCCTTCATCTATAATGGTGCTGGGTACGACCACATCAAAGGTATGTACCATTACCTAAAAAGGCAGATAAGAAGGAAGGTGGTATCCTACAAATCGACTCTAATTGAAGGAAGTGACCAGACTACTTGGAGGGGGTACCATAGAACTGAAATGGTCATCCCCTGGTGTTGCTGGAGCAAGAGGAGCATCCTCCTAGACCTCCATCATGGGAGCAGGAGGAGAAACTTCTTGAACTATAGGGATGGGAGAATCGTTCTCCAAGTCTGAGGAATCTGAAGAAACAAGAAGAACATGAGGGGCATGAGATCCACTCTCGATGGAAAATCCTTGATGAGCCATAGGCGGGATCAGATCGACCGATTCCTCGACCAATGGTTGGTCAGTAATGGATTCGTGAATTTGAATTTCTGAGGGAGATGGATCGACCAAGGATGACCCTTGATCGATCATTGGATCAACTAGCAGAGGACTCGAAGAAAGCTTCTGGTAACCAGCCAGAAGGTAGGGTGTACAAATAGTAGGGTTGTCCAACACTCTCTTGGCTTGATCCATGTATGGAAAAAGGTGAATGGGATGTTGCCCTTCACACAACTTACATGGATTGGTAATCTTACCCTATATCTTATGAGTCTTATCATGGCTAGTCGAGGATGTGCTACCAATATGACTTCCGGAAGCCAAAGACAACGATGGACGATCGTTGGACCATGCTTCAAGTACCTTGGGAATTCCAGGGTAGTCTCGAAGAAGATGGTCTCCTATTCACAAAATGCGTGGGAATTTTAATTTCCGTGGAAGGCTGGATGGTTTATCAAGGGAAGGTTTCTCAGGAGAAATAACTAGAAAGTTTGCCTCTCTCTTATCTGACTTCTTCTTCTTCTTCTTAGCCTTACCAAAATTCAAACTTTCACCAGGTGAAGTATAAGAGGAGGATGAAGAAACGGGTGAAGAAGCGGAGAGGTCCACCTTAGAATTAACATGATTTTATTCAGGTTGAGTGGATGATTGTAAAAAGGGAAGAATACTCGAGACCACGGAGGTCGAGAATAACCAAACAGGCAACCCAACAGTTAACCCAGGTAGAGACAATGTTGCCATATAAGGAGCACCAACATTCCCAAAAGCAGGAAAAGGACTAGGATTGCCTTCCAAGGGGATTCCTTGGTTGGTAAACTCCATAAATGTTGCCATTGGAAACAACCGTAAAACAAAATTCTAAGGAATATAAATTTAAAAAAGGAATATTTTCCGGGTAGTTAATTTTTTAAGACATTGAAACAAAAATCTATCGTTTCATATTTTAAGAGTCGAGAAATAGGAAAAATATGACTCTAGTCACTTTCAATTTTAAACAAGAGTGATAGGACAAGCACTCGATGATCCCTTCTCTTTTTTAAAGATTCATGAAAAGATCAAAATGACTACTCTAGAATGCTAAGAAAGAGGGTCTACCAGGTTTCCATGAACTGCCATATACACCTTGGTGATCAAATGAAAAAAAAAATGACCAAGGACTTGACGTATGTGCAGGTAGTCTCCTAGAATGCTGTGCTCGGTTTATCACGGTTACAAGGCGGTAGACTCAGCTTCCTATGGATAAAATTATTGCAACCTAGAGGGGTCTCCATTTATATACTAGACGGTACGGGCAGTACATGTCCGTACTAGAGTTGTCTAAGGCCACATGGTGAACGATAGCTACTAGGGTTTAAGACGCTGGAACATGTCTCTAACCTAGACTACTAAAATGTTTCATTAGGTTTCAATGCTTCCTTAGGTTAATTAAATTAATTTTAAAGTTGATCTTGGATTATGTTCTAGTTTTAAGGCCCTATTGAATTTGGATATCAAAATTCCTAAATGCAAGCTATATGCAAACGAACATCATTTCTGATTCAATGAATGCTAGTTACAAGAAGGATAGAGATATTTCAAACAAAAGAAAACAATGAAAGTATGAAGAAATCCACTAATGCATCTAGCACAATAAAACGAAAATGAAACTCTTTCCTAGACAATCAGACACTAGTTATACAAAAGAATATTTCACTTTCGGTGCAATGAAAGAATACAAAATATGCTTGTTTTTTTTTCTTTTCAATGAAAAGAAGTACATGGTGCACTAATTACATGAAAAGATGAAAAAAAACACTAGCATGAGTGTTGTGTAATAATCGAAATTGAATGACTCAATAAAACAAGAAATAAACACAAGAAATCACTCAAACTAATGCTGCAATCTTCCAAACCCAGAAAAAATTTTCAAAACGACCCAAAACAAGAAATGTAATGTATGTTTGGAGTAATAAAGAAAAGAATCAATCGATAAATGAAATTACCCTACAACCAAAGCAATCACTCAAAATGATCAAGAAAACTAAGTGCAATCGATCCAAGGATGAGACTGACAACAATCAAAATGACTTTGTTCCCAAACAGAAGGCTCAGTGCACCAAACACTTAGAAAACCTAAGGCCTCAATTCACACTGATAAGAATATGGACAAAAAACTAAGAAAAGAAATTAGACAACAGTCAAAACAGTCTCAAAGGCATAATTACACATGAAAAATAACCCAAAAGCAAACACACTCGACCAAAAGACTCATTAAAGGGGTCAAACCAAATCTTACAAGAGTTGGTGCAACTGTAAGACTCTAATCCACGCCATACAGGGGTTGGCATGACTGCAACAAGAGAAACCTGCACCAATCAGCGTGACTGTTCAGATGAAAAGCGCGCCAAGCTAGATAAATATGGGAAAAATGGGGAAAAACAAAAACCTAATGTGCAGAGGTCAATATTCACACTCTGGAGTTGAACAGAGGATGTAAACTAAGCAAGCAAACCAGAAAAGGTAGATAAGTAAATCAATTATTGAAACTGACCCAAAAAGACGAAACGACAAACTCGCACTGATCCCTAGTGGAGTTGCCAATTTTTTAAGTAGGTAAATCCTCTCTGAAGACAGAGATGATCGCTCTAGCCATAAAGTGGGTATAGAATCAAAGAGACATGCTAGAGTGTTGATTCCTAATTACTGAATGAAAAGAGGACAAGGTAGATTGGCCTACCTGGAGTCCAACGCTGTCGTCGTTGCTGTAGCGGTGGTGGCCTCTCACTCCTGCCTTGGAAAATCAAAATCCTTCCGCAGTCATGCTCAGATACCTACACATAGAACAGAAAACAAGAACAACATACGACATAATAATTTTACTCATAACTACTAGCCAGTCAAAGAGGGCTAAGCGTATTGCATTAAACATCTAACATAATAAAAAATGGGAACCAAAAAATAGTCACGTATATGTATTAATATAAGGAAGAGTTACAACCAATTCTTTGATGTTGCAATCTCCTCCAGCAGGGTTCAGTCAGAGTGCTTCTCAGATGCTCGTTAGGGAAATCAGACGGGATGAAGGCATGGACTCAAGCTCTCTCAAAAGACATGGACTCAAGCTCTCTCAACATAATTCCTTCTTATTCTATCTCTCCAGTAGTTCTTCTATAGTATGCTCAATTCTCCAAGTTCAGCTAGCTTGTGTAAAGAGAGATAACTTCTTTTTATAGAGGAAAAGGAGGAGGTTAGGATCCCTACAAAGGTGGGAGGGAGGCCTATCCTTTAGGGAGTTCCAATAAGAGGTGGAAACCATAAACTAAAGGAAGGAGTCTCTGGTTTATTCAGTTTAACCACCCCCAATGACTCATCCTCGAAGTGGTTGGAGTGGAATCTCCACCGTGATTTTTAAAAAACATTCCATAAATAGCTCAGCACGGGTGGCAAACTGGGACAGAGTGCCAACTGGCATGGGGCCTAGTGGTAATCTTCCTCTTCAGCACGAGGGTATAACTGACTACCTGCGCCAAGGAAAAAACAAGGGTTTTTGAGTCTCTACTCAGGGAATTGTCAACATAAGGGATATTACTCTCATGAAAATGGATACAATGATGGTATTTTCAAGGCATGACACTACTTATTGATCACAGAAATGACCCTCCAATGGGTGAGATGGGGATTGTAGGGATAGTGACAAAATGTTGTGTAACAATTGCAATCACGTTTTTTCATGAATTTCTCATTTTTCGTGTAGCAGGGTTCATCCAAAGTATGCAACATGGGCACTCCTTCGATGAGGAATTAAATTTTCCATCCAACGAGTACTCCTGCTCGAAATTTGAGTAAAAACTTTGCGAGATAAATTGAAAATACAAGTTGAAAAAGTAGTTTTATTATTTTATTATTTCATAATATTTTTACCTTTTAACTTAAAAATGGTTAATTATCCCCCATAGTTGACATCATCATCTTGAATACTATTGGTTCTTATAAAGTTTATTTTTTTTGTACATTTTTCTTAGGAGGCCCCATTTAGACGTCAAAATTCCCCTAATGATTAAACTATACAGCGACTGAAAAAGAGTTCTTGGCTTCCATTTATGCTATCAGTAAATTTAGACATTATATAATTGGCTATCAAGTACTCCTCTATATTTATCACTTTTCCATTAGATATATGGATAATAAAACAATCACAAATGGGAGAGTAAATTGTTGGTTGCTTCTTATGCAGGAATTCGATATAACTATCAAAGACCATCCACGGAAGGAGACTGTGGTTGTAGACTTCCTATCCAGAATTCCCAGATCAGATGACACACTAGCGATGGATGATCAGTTTCCCGATGAGCATCTGTTCACCATAGCGGTAAAAACACCATGTACGCAGATGTAGAAAATTACCTGGCAGTAGGAAAGCTGCGCAGACATTTAACACCAAGGGAATGGAAGTTGATTGTTCATCACAATGCTAGATTCTCCTGGTTCGGTGGATACCTCTTTCATATAGGCGCTTATATGAGTATATGAAGATGCATCCAGGAAGATGAGATTTATGACATTCTATGGGTGTGTCATGATGAACCTTGTGGTGGCCATTTTTCAGATCGCAGAATGGGCCAAAAAGTATTTCAAATGGGTTATTATTGGCCTACGATTTTTAAACATGCCAAGAAATATGTCCAAGCCTGGGATAGTTTCCAAATAATGGGCTGCTCGAGCCAAGCTGATGAAATGGCATTACAACCACAATTGGTAGTAGAACCATTCGAACGATGGCCACTGTACTTCATTGGACCATTCAACCCGCCATCAAACCAAAAGATCTGCATATTGGTTGCCACAGATTACATAACAAAGTGGGTAGAAACAGTGGCCTTATCAAGAGCTACAAAATAATCTGTGATTAATTTTCTTTTTGAGATATTTTTGCAATATGGATTACCATGGGAAGTGATAACTGATGGAGGGGCACAGTTTGTGGGAAATAAAATTATGGCCACCCTGAAGAACCACGATATCATCCGTAGAGTCACATCTCCCTACCACCCGCAGGAAAACGGGCAGGTTGAAAGTACCAACAAGGTCTGCGAGGAAATTATCACTAAAATGGTATCGACACGTCGTCGAGATTGGGCTACTATACTACGAGAGGCCTTGTGGGCTTACCGAACAACATGGAAAAACACCATATTCTCCGTATCATCTGGTATTTGGAAGGGAGCCTATTTTTCCGATATAATTCAAAATAAACAGTCTAAGGAAAGCCCAAGGGGTAGGGCTGGACTCGACCGAGGCCCAGATTAGAAGAATACAACAAATAAATGAATTATATCAAATACGATTACTGGATTTTCACCGCACCGCAATCATCCAACAACAACGAACTAAGTGGCATGACAACCTCATCAAAAATAAGACATTCCAGAAAGGAGATTGGGCACTTCTCTATGACTGTAGGTTCCAACACTTTTTGGGCAAGTTACAAACAAGATGGCTCAGTTCATACGAAATTCAGGAAGTACACAACAATGGTACCCTCACCTTGACCACCATAGATAGATTTGGTTCTACATTTCAAGTCACCGGGCACAAAGTGCACCTCTATCATAAACCACTTACAAGGGAGTATTTCTGCCAACAGATACACAATGATCCTACCATCGAAATTTTAGCAACAAGGGGTGATAGCCCCACAAATTTAAGTACATGAGAGCTTTCTACTTCCTTTTTGTAAATATTGTATATAATTTCCCTGCAATTCATATTTTTCTTATTTTTTTCTACATTCTTCGTACTCACAGTTGTATCATTTTCCTTCATCATCTCTTTTGTTGTTCAAATATTTCAACGACTGTTGTTCAATCCAATTGAATAGCTATTGTTCAATCAGATTCAACAACCATGTCTTTTGAGTGTTTATTTTTGTTGTTCAAATATTTGAACGACCGATGTTCAATCGAATTGAACAACTGTTGTTCAATCGGATTGAACAACTGTGTCTTTTGCATGTTTATTTTTGTTGTTCGAATCTTTGAATAGTTGTTGTTCAATCCAATTGAAAAAAAATTATTCGATCATATTGAATAGCCGTGTCCTTTTCCATTTTTATTTTTGTTGTTCAAATATTTGAATGGTTGTTGGTCAATCCAATTGAATAGCTTATGTTCAATCAGATTGAACATACGTGTCCATTTGATTGTTTATTTTTTTTGTTCAAATTTTTAAACAGTTGTTGTTCAATCCAATTGAACAGCTGCTGTTCAATTGGATTGAACATCCATGTGTAGTTTTTGTTGTTCAATCGGATTGAAAAACTATTTTTTTTCTTCCCTTTATAAGCATGATCCTTCTTTCTTTTTTATGATCTCTTTTCGCAAAACCCACTCCTCATTTCACACACTAGCTGTAAAAGACAATTCTAAGTAGTAATTGGCACCTAAAAAGGAGAAAAGAAGTAATATTACTAATATGATGATCCTTTGGAACTTTGATGGAAATATCTACTCCAGAAGCTAACATGGTATATCTATGCAATAAAGAGCTAGACATATCCAGCTCAAACATGTTATCACACAATTCATAGCCTTATAACGATATATATTTCTACACTCTCGAGTAGTATTTCCCTTTGACATAAGGATATAGGAATAAGGAGTATAATTGTATTGGCATTCTTTTTTACTTCTCGCACCATCCCCAACTCTTAAGGAGTGAATGAGCCTCCCTTCATGTATAAAGAATAAATATTATGTTTCCATTCAAATTTTTAAAAAGAGAATAGGGTGTCTCGTCACGAGCCAACCTACCATGATCATACCAATTTAACAGGTGACATGCCCATAATGGCCAACACACCAGGGTAATGACCTTCTTGACAACTCCAACTACTTGAAGGACAAGAGGTCTCATCATGAGCCGGCCTGATCACTCTATTACAATCATAGTGAATGGCACCATGACTATCTAGGCTTCACACCAGCAGAATGGTCTCTTTATAAAACAAAGAAAAATTCCTACTTTTCAAAAAGAAATATTATGTCTATATGAAAATTTTTAAGAGAGAATAGGGGGTCTCATAATGAGCCAGCCTACCATGATCTTAAGGTTTTAGTAGGCGACATGCCCATAATGGCCAACACACCAGGTTAATGACTTTCTCGACAATTCCAACCGCTTGAAGGATAGGAGGTCTCATCATGAGCCAGCCTGATTACTCTATTACAACTCCAGTGAGTGGCACCTTGACTACCTGGCCACCATGCCAGGACGATGATCTCTCCATAAAATTGGAAAAATATCTAATTTTACATAGAGCATTCTGGCTCATTTTTCAAGTTAAAATAACAACCCTGTCGAGGCTATGAACACCTACTGGCAGCAGTGGCTCTACTTGTGGTATGAGAGCATTTTTCTAACGATAGCTAATTACTTTTATATATGCCTTATCTCATATTTTCATCCATTTTCGAGATAAACACACTACTTGAATAAGTGAGAATACTATTTACCCACATAAGTAACTATGAATGAGCTATCCTTTTATGTTTAAATTACGAGATGATGGCACCAATCATTATCCATCACTATCATGCTTCTGTCATACCCTACCATTAAATATGGACATCCTATCATAATAATTGCTATATCACTTTCTCCCCTTCTTTGGTCATTTCCCCCTAAGATACACTTATGATAAATTTAAATTCTAACCTTTGCACAACATGCATTCAAGATTGTTTCAATCTCCCCTCTTTTCTTGAGCTCGAAGGCCACAAGCATTGTTCTCTCATACAAACTGTGATTACTGATTTCTGACATTTTCCCTCGTATGCATTCATGATTGATCTAATCTCTCTTGTAATTAAGGTCGTGGATGCCCTTATTTTGAGAGAAGGGGTGTATATATCCATAAATATTAAGAAAGTGAATTCCCTACACAACTTCCTTCGGATACGCTGATGGGACCAAAATATCATTGCATTTACGATATTAAGTTACATACACTTACAACATAAGGTTGCAATTTATTTCTTCTCTCGCATTCAGTGTTTATTCTAACCAACAAGGCCAGAAGAAATGAAAATAGAAGGATAAATTAGTTTAGATAACACATTAACCATGGGAATAAATTATCTCTGAAATGAACCCACGACCTTCTCAATCTCAGACACAGCTCGCACCATTCTTCAGCAAGTTGGCTGGTTTCCATACCAATAGAAACTACAAGGGTTTGAAACAAAAATAGCATTTGATTTCCTGCAGATCCTACAAGAGGGACATACCAAACTGAGAGGAAGGATTATACTGGTCACAGAGGACATCATCGTGGAGGTCTCTAGAATACCAGCAAAGGGATAAAGGTGGATTGAAAAACATCTTATTCTATGAGAAGCAATCTCAACATACCAGGACGTAAGAGAACCATTGGAATTGAAAGGAAAGGGGATTAACCTTGCATACCTAGAAAAACCTTAGAAAGAATTGGTAGTGTTCATTCAAAGATACATCACATGTGATGGACACCAAGACATGGTAAAACCCCGCCAACTCAAATTGTTAGTTGTTCTTAAACAAAAAAAAATTAGTTAATCTACCTTCTTCTTGAATTATTTATTACACGACACTGTTGTTGAAACTATAAAGGCCAAAAATCCCCAAGCAGTCGTCAACCACCATGTCTTAATCAAGTTAATTATCATTCATGAGCTAGGCAAACAATAGACATCTTGCGATAGATTTGTTAATCCTGCCCTGCATTCCCCTAAAGAAAACCTTGTCGAAACAGAAATTGAGCTTCCTAGAATGAACATACCCAAGAAAGGAAGAGGGAAAAGGGCCCGTGCTTCAATTTCAAAACTAGGGAAGTGAGACGGTTTGAAAGACTTCAATTACAGAAATACGCCTCGGAATTGCTAGATGAGGCAAGGCCATCCCCTACACCACCTTCAAGCCCTTAAAACATACCCTTACAACACTATGAAGAAGAAATGGCTCGAGTCCTGGAGAAAATGAGGGCATCCCATGAAATTAGAAGTCCATCTGGACAAAATGAGGAGCAAGAGGAATCATTGAATCAATCTACTACTACTAGTAGCTATGGCCACACTGAAATATTACCCTAATAGGATGAATCGTAGGCTTTTAGGGCCTTATCTCCTCCCGAGAGTGATTGGGTGAATAGGGAAGACCAGGAAGCAGGGGTAGCTGAATCTAAAAATCAATCAGAGGACACTGTCCCCTTAGAACAAAATACAGGCATGGATACAATCCCCCTAACACCTGAAGGGAAAATTATCTCACCCAGTCGGGACATTAATACAGAAATAAACTTCAGAGTGAAAGAAGGAAATATCACCACTGATAACCTTGGAATTAACACCACCATTCCTGAAAACGAAGCTGCTTCTCCTCCATACCTTGCCAAAACTGTGATAGAAGAGAAACCAGTTGAAAAGAAGTTAATTAAAATGACCTGGACCTAGAAGAGGCTAAGAAAAATGATAAAACATCTGAAGAAACAGTTGAAGGAAGTAAGCAAGGATCAGAAGCCTAATAAAGAATTGGCTACAATAGAAACCCAAATAGAGTTTACCACCCAATTGATAGAAATTACTAAGATTGAGGTACAGACTGACCTAGTGGACACTATTGAAGCTTCTATGCAGACTAGGCTAAAACTCCTAGAAGAAAAGGAAACTCAAATGGAGGATACACCTGCCTACACTCCCCTAGTAGAAAAGGCTGCCAATAAATTTTTTTTATAATGAATTAATTCAAGCCTAGCATGAATTGGCACAATGCAGAAAGGAAGTAGTACCTACACAAGAACATCAGGCACTATTGAATAAATTCAAAGACCTTTCTACAACTCAGGATGAGACATTTTCTCAAATCAGAGAAGAAAATGCAAAGGTAAAGAAAGAACAGGATCAGGTGGAACAAGCGAAGAAGAAAACTAGTATGGTTTCTCTCTTTACTCTGATGTACTAGCGTGCAGGGCAATAGCCACCAAATATTCAATATTTTTAGTAGAATGGTATCTACTTACGCAAATCAAGGCTGTCAGGGAAGGGAATCCCACGAATTTTAAAATCGTTGAGGAATTCGTCAAATGATGCAATGAGCAGAATGAGCAGGTCAAATATCTTTTGTGTGAATTATACTTACACAATTTATTTCTATAGGAGGATAGGGATAGTAATCCCAACCCCTTTTACAAGGGACATTCAGTTCTAGTCTTTCCTATCTTTCTCCAATAATGAGACTCGGTGAGCTAAAGCCTACAACACATTCTAGAAGAGGGAGCATGGCCTAGAACTATGGGTTAGAGGGGAGCCTACTAGACCTTTGTACCTGTTCACCCAACATAAGAATTTCATGCAGAGGAAAGGAGTAAGGACTAACCTGGGACCTATCCACAAGGATATCATACAACATGGGCTGGAGTACTTTGAGCACATTTGGGAAGCAACTTTGGTAGTAGCCAAACAGAGGTGGATATCCTCCATGAACAATGTGAAAAACAAAGATCCATTTGGTTACAGAAAATTCAAAGCAACTATCTCCAGATTCCTTTTATACAACAATCTAATATTCAACATGGGCCCTACATGGATAGGGTGAAAGTACAGGTGCCCTCTCATTTGGTATCCCCCTGAGGATTATCATCGTGATTATGAGCTTCCAAATGGGCACACAAACTCTGCCTTTGCAAATATCATACATAAACATGGCTTGAGACTCTATAAAGAAGAAGTCTACCTTACATATTCTCTAACCTAGTTGCACCTCAACCATTTTTTTACATGAGGACCTGAAAATAGGTAAGTAGGGGAGTATGTTGGGCCAAGAATAAGGTACGTTTCACCGTATATTTACCATGAATTGTTATGCACTTCTATGATTTTTCCCCTCATATTAGAAATAAAGGAAAGGGAATTAATGTAAATTCAGAACAAAATGAACTGATGATAAAAGGTACATTTAACAATGGAAAATTGACTTATTATATCTTTATTGATAGGGAAACAAATCTATTGAACTGATGATAACCGAAAGATAGCTGAAAATAGAGGAAAATAGGATCATGATGGCTCCCATGGGCCGACGGATGATGGAAAGGAACATCCATGCTTGCGGGACTCAAATGACAGCCACGAGCAACAGGATCCTATATGAAAAGGACTCGTTATGACTATTGAATTCTCCTTTAAAAGGCCGAAGAGAAACACGATAGACAAATATGAATAGAAACTTTCTTATGTAATATATGTATTGGGACATAATTGACCATTTTTATTAATGTATTAAGCTCCAGCTTAATAAATATTTTGGCATTTTTGAATAGACAATCTATGAGTTTTCCTTAGTAGTATACTTATGGTGGCTTTGGGCCCAGCCCTGGGAGTTTCTTCACTACTTCTATGCTATACGTTTAATTATAGAACTTGCATTTCCAGTCACCTAATGCATTTCATGAGATATCATTCAATTGGTTGAATTGTGAACATAAGATGCTACGACTTTCACTTTCATTACAATAGTTCATCATTCATTCTTTCCTGCTTACAATCAATGTTTTAATAATTGTTTAGATGCTTTCATCATTTTCCAATGCTTTTATACTAATTTGATTAGTTTTAGCATGACTTCTGTTCATTCCTGTATATGGTTAAAGTTGGACGTTTTCATTATTATTGTGAAGCGTTTGGATGTTGTTTGATTTAGAGAGATGGTATATATTAATTTAAAAGAGAATTCCATTGCAAAATTTAGATAAACAATTGTTATTCAATTTATTAAAACTGATGTTCAATTTATTAGGACTATTGTTCAATTTTTCACAGTATCTTGTTCAATCATTGTTTTCTCTTTTTAGTTGGAATAGTCATTTCTGCATATGCCTAGCACAGAATAGTCAAAAGAATTTTATAATTCCATTTCAATTTTATTTGATTGAACTTCAAGAATTATATAGTCTTCCTTATGATAATTTAGAGTAGTTGTCCTTTGATGTCACTTGCATATATTTTTCTTACACTCTTGAAATAATGAGACTTGGCCTAGGTTGATAATTAAATGAGAAGCATTGCAGTTCCCTGTAACAATCATCTTTATGATCCAACACACGTCACCCGAAGTAGACCATTTATCACAAAAAGAGTAACACCATGGCGATATATTTATAGTTCGGAAAGAAACTCATGCCCATTCATCCACCATGCATAAGGTCAAGTTTTACCATACGAAATAAAACCCCTTTCCCAGATGACCATGTTTTGCAAGAAAATTGAAAGCGCACTATTGCACCTCACATTTGGCCTACCATACCTCCACCCACATAATCCCATCTGCGATAATTTTTCGTTCGCTTCATTAACCCCACACATGAGACGAACCAATGGGGACCCCACCTTCAGTAAAACACCTTCCTCACATCATCAGTGAGTGAACACTTTCATGTTTTGGGGCACCCGTCTCTGTGTTTTGTACAAACCAAACCTGATTATTTTATTCTTTTTGTAAGTGTACAAATACTGTAATTGGCGCACTATGTCCACCACCTAATCATTTGTTTTTTCCCCCATGGCAGCAGTCCCTGGTCACCCTTGGTTGGAGTATGACATCCTCACACAAAAGCCACCATGACATTCATAACTATTTTATACCAATCTTGGAATTCCTATCGACTTCAGGGATTTCCCCATCAGAAGTAGTTATGACTATCACCAAGCTGCTTTTTATCCTCTGACCTTTGACCACTGAATCCACATCATCAGTTTTCAGTCATCCCTCGCCATCATGCATGTGTTAAACCCATCACATCTAGGATCTTAATACCCTGAATCAATGAACCTCTCGTTCGGTTGAGGCTTCGTTTTCATCGACCTCAATGCCTATTTTACAAAAAGCAAGTGGTATCTTGGATCACCCCTCTCCATAAAAGGGGCATCCTCGGGTGGCACTGTGGGAGACAAAATTTCCCACAGATGTCACCGATCCTCCTGAAATTCGACTATAACACAATCTTTCATGTCAAGATGGTATCATACCTTACAACCATTGCAATTTGATCAAATTTGTCGAAGACTTGTGCCTTCATAAGTGTCTCTTTCAACAATTCTTACATGGGAAGGTCCCAAACAGCACCTATGCATACCATGCATAGTTATATGCTATACCAAGTTGACGCATATAGGTACCACATTCCACCTATTTTCAAAGAAACAATGACCTGGAGGGCATCAGCAGTCCTTTTTATCAACCAACAAGATCACTACCATATTAGTGACACAAAATAAACATGTATCTTCAAATAGATTTGTTCAACTAGCCACAACATTATGAGCTTGGGACATGCCCACATCATAGAAAATTTGTATATGTTGTATTATATTTTCTTAAAGGGGTCTGACAGGACATGGTCGTTCTTCAAACCGGTGCAGAATGTCTCCAATTCTGAGCTACACGTAGGTCTCTCTCTCTCTCTCTACACATAGTATACAAAAAAGAAACTATAATTTATTTCAGCTACACAACTCTTCCCAGACCTCACACATTAGGAGGAAACTGTTAACACTCGAAAATCGTACAAGCAAAGATGAAATTATTTAATTTCAGTCATAAGGATTTATAGGGCTGAGAAACATTAGAGAATCTGGAATTATTTAAAAAATCTCTAAGGTTTGAGGAAAAATCAAATTTGAACTAGTCAAAAATAATTTTGCGTGCAAAATCTTTCGATAAGAATGCCTTTTGACCCAAAAAGAACGCAATCTTGGGAGTGGCAGAAGTCACTTTTCGGGACCACAAAAAGCACACTACAAGACATTGTTTCCACACTTGAAGCCGCCTAAGCACAACCACCCAAGCCTCCCTAGGACATCAAGGGAGCACACAATGGAATAAAGGTGGCGCACAATGCAATCACCCTCATCTCTTAGGTCACCATCCACAATGTACCAAGAGAGGGAAGGAGTATTTGAATTATCCTATAAATTCCACCAAGAGATGAGTAACTTGAGATCACATTGTTATGCTATCTAGAATTACCCCAAGAAATAATAGCAGTGTGTGATACGGAGCAGAGAAATAGGGGAATCAGTTGTTGGCCATTCAACAACTCCAGTCCACCAGAGTAGAGAGTGGGAGACTTTGTGCCAAGGCAGCTGGGATGTAAGGACATCCTTGCATCAGGACTTAGAACCCCAATTTCTAAGGGCCCCTTGGCAAGTGGGTTAAAGTTTCATTGTCATTTCCTACCAGCACTCAATAAGAGGGGACGTAAGCGCTGTTGTTTGGATTATTGAAGTTTCTTGACGCTATTTAGAGCTTTTGTGTTATATTTTTAATTTTTAATTTAATTTTTACATTTTAATATGCATGCTATTTCTATATCTTGTATTTTTATGTTCTAGTATGTTCCAGTAACCTGCTTGACTCCATATCTTTTCTGCCTGTGACCAATAACTTAAGAGGGAAAACCACACCCCTTAAGCTGGTGTGATTTCGTACATGTGTGCACCAAACACAATAACACACAAGTCATACCCTTACTTATTAAATTCATCGACATTGACCAATGTTCAACATGGTTATATGGCTATCACATAGCCCCCTTCCAACCTACAAGATAGTTCTCATCAAAGCATCTTCATAACAACAATATATAGAGGCAGGTGATCCTACTTATCATATTACTAGTGTGTACCAAAATATATTGATTAGAATTATCATGGTAGAAATAAATCATACCCCAATTATTTTAAACAGTAAAATCATAGTTCAAGTACTATTTTATCTAAATATGTCCACCTGTCCAATTTGAAATGTAATAATATTAAATAGCACTAAAAAATAATACATCATGAAAATACAAATACAAACTTAGTATCAACAGTTATTTAGGTAAAAATGAGGTGTCACATGTGGTAAGAATTTTAGGGGTAGTATAAACTTAAATTTTCTATGCCATCCAATGTAGAAAACCCTGGGATGTACTTGTCTCACTATACCTTAAACCAGTCCACAAAGTGACACATTAGCAATTGAACATTGTATTACATATGCATAATATATTGACCATAATGATTCCTAAGTCGAATTCTTTCAGTTGCATCTAATTGAATTTGAAATATTTATTAGCAACATAATTTCAATAACATGTACATCAAAATCATCATGAATTTTATGCAAGTGGGATGTCCATACAAGACAATAGGAAACTAGTCCAATTTTTTCATTGATCCTAAAATTTCGTATAAATCAAGGTGAAAACTTTTTCCATTTTCCGAATTGAATGGTTCTCTTGTTGGGTTGGATATGATAAAAACGCACACCCACACCTCATAACTTCAACCAGTCCCATGTCCAACAACATAAATTTTTTGTCTACCCTAATATTCCTTCAACCTTTTTCCAATTCGGTTGACCTAATTGAAAATTCTCCTCCATTTATGGTACTAACTTAGGTTGTACTATTACTGTATCCTCCAACCTTTTCTAAATCAGGGGTGTCCTGCATGACCTCTCATAGAAATCTTGATAAAGAGGCATCTCAATTGAATTATGGTAACTAATATTGTAAGTAAACTCTACCAATGGAAGTTACTTCTCCCATTGAGTATATTTTTCCATAAATGCATACATTTTAAGCATGCCTTCCATAACTTGATTTACTCTATAGCTTGATTTACTCTTTCAACATGTACATATATGTTTAGAAGATATGAAGTATTCATATTGATATGATTCCCGAATGTTGACTGTATATTTATACAAAACCTACATGTAAATCAAGATACTCTATAATAAATGATATTTAGGTAACATGTATAGTTAGATCAATTTTATTATAAATACCTATGACACATTGGTGACATCATAAGTGCCTTTGAATGGGACGAAATGGGAACTTTTCATCAACTTATAAACTAAAATCAAGATAGTGTTGTGCTTTTGTGAAGTTAGTTTCAAACCCAAAAAAAAATCCATAAGGATGAGTTCTGACTTAGACATAGGAATATCATGCAATTATAAGAGTGCTTTTGGGTGGATATTCTTATCCTTCACTTTATAACATTCAATCCATTTAGTGAAAAGTTGGACTACATATTTTTTCATTTCTTCCCAAAAGAAAAGTTTATGCACGTATGCATGCATCTTCTTCATGCTAGTATATGCATAATAAACTACCTTATGGGACTCCTCAAGCATGGTTTTTCATATATTTCCCTCCTCCATGATGTACATATAAATTTCATGAAATTCAATTATCTCATCTTTTTGAAGGACATAGCCCTCAAAATTTGGTTCTATATGCTCCCTATTTTGAAGTATTAATGTAACCTTAAAATATAATCTATCTCCAAGGATTTTTTCTATAAAATTCTCCCTCAAGTTAACTATCAAGGGTACTAGGGAGAAGATCCATGGTGTTATTTTTTCTATATTTCCCATTACATTCCCTTTTCCCTTGAAGTACAAATATGGAAACTTTACTCACTCATGAATTTTCTCCATTGCCTCTGTCTAGAATTTTGATCCCTTTAATTGAAGATATTCTTTATGCTCTCATTCTTAGTTTTTTAGCTCAAATATTCTCTTGATGAGGTAATTCCTCCAAACTTTCAAAACTAGTATCACCATTACCAATCTAAGTCATGGGTGGAATACAACTCTTCATGATTCTCAACTTCCTAGATTCATAAGCAATTACCCGCCCTTATTTTATTAACACCACTCCTATTACTTTGAGAGTGTGAACTTATGTGATCCATAGCTATTAAGAAACAAAATTCTTCTGAAAAATCACATCATAATTTTGTAGGGTAGACACGTTTCAAAATACTGTGCATGTAGTTCATCATTAGGAGAATGATGATTGATCTGATCTAAACACAAATATATACTGCAGGGAAAAGCAACGGTCAATAACTTAAACATTATAAAAAATTAATAAAATAATAAAATAGAAAGTTAAGAAAAAATAATAACTAAATCGTTTACCTTATTTGACTAAATAATATTATTAAACATAACACACATATACTAATTGAACAAAATAAAAATAAAATAAAAATAAAAATAAATCAATGGTAAAAATAAACTAAAATAAAAACTAGAAAACAACAAACAATTGAAAACATAAGTAAAATATTAATAAAATTATTAAATAATAACAAAATAAACAAATGAGCCAATCCCTAGATAAAAAATGGTAATACTAATAATAAGAATGTACAAAAATTATAACAAAAATAAAATTAATAAAAAACAATAAAATAATAATAAACAAATGAAACAAGTGAAAAAACATAAATAAGTAATAGTAATACTAATAAGTATTTTTATAGATAACTAAGTACAAAAATACACACCACTGAAAGAGGAATCAAAATAAAGAGACAAAATAAACAAAGGGAGGATGAGAGGGAACCAAATCAAGAGCAAAGAGAAGGGTTCCAACAATTACTAATTTTCCACACGTTTTATTTGTTTAGCGTCTTACACCTTTCCTCAATTTCAAGAGCTACCCTAAATTTGTGGTGATCGAAATACTCCACCCTAGCAATGACAATGGACTTCTCCAAACAAATGTGGTGTTTAGTCTTCTCCTTATGCTCTGTAAGAGCAAAGGACTAAGTCCTAAAATTCCTAATATTAGCAGCATGCTATCTGGTTCTCATATTTATAGAGCAACCAATTTCACCAATATAAGGAATCCCACCATAACAAGGGATCAAATAGACACCTTTGATGCTCTTGGGTTCCACCGGGTCCTTAACAAAACAAATCAAACCACGAATGGTGTTCAAAGGCCTAAAAGAGGAAGAGATATTATGTTTCCTTAAAATTCGAGAAATTCTTTTGGTAGTACCATGGATAAAGGAATTTGAACACTCCCAATTAAATCACTAGGATATTTCTTAGGTTTCAGACCTCTACTTGCATTTAAGAAAGTTCTAATACCTTGGCGCTTACTATATCCATTCTTCCCGAAGACATCAAGAAGATGGGCCTTCTCATAATCAAAATTCTCATCATCAGAAACCCTAAGATCTCTAGTGGCAAATGTACAGTTGAGGACACCAACCTTTTGAGCTGGAAAATGATGGGATCTCGCGTGAAGATACTACTCAATGTGGGTTTTCTTCAAAAATAAATGGTGATATAAAGAGCCATCATCCTTCCTAGAAATAAGAACATAAAGAAAAGGAAGGATACCATCAACTTATGTATCCATAGTGAACGTAATCGAGATATACTCATCATTCATGTGTTGGTGAAAATAATCCAACTTTTGATGACCATGTGACCAGTTTATGAAGGTGTCATCCACAAACTGCTTCCACGACTTTGGTTTGAATGGAGAAGAAGCCAAGGATATAGATTCGAAATATTCCAAAACAAGGTTGGCAACCATAAGGGAGAGTGGAGACTCCATAGCAACACCACAAGTCTGCTCATAGAAATACCTCTCAAAGCTAAAAAAAGGTAGAGGTAAGACAAATCTCTACTAATTTGGGAGGTTCCTGATAAGTGATGTGATTGATCACTTCAACCACTTCTTTGATAGGGATATTGGTGTAAAGCAAGACAACATAAAAACTAACAAGAGTGTCATTCGGTTCATATTTTAAACACTTTAACTCATTGAAAAAAGAGGAGGAATCCTTCACAAAAGAATGAGAATGAACAACCATAGGCTTAAGCTTACGAGTTAAATACTTTAGTAGGAGATAAGTGGGCCCAACGATAGTATTAATAATGGGTCTGAGGGGGACCCTTTATTTATGAATCTTCGGAAGCCAATAAGTGGTATGAGTGATAGTGTTGCTTTCAATAATATTATGGCTAATGGAACCAACAATGCTATTTGATTTAATAGCATCTGAAACAATATTAGAAACCTATTCTACCAAGTCAAATGCTAAATGGATCCACAAAGAATTTGAGTCGAGACTTCTTCTCTCTGTTGGGTTTCTCCTCTTTTTAGCTTCCTCCTGAATCCTGATGGTTCTTCCTTTGGATTGCTAGGCTTGACATTAGGAGTGGTCTCTTTATCATCATTTGAAGTGGGTTCTTCTCCATCTTTGTCGTCAAAGACCACTTCAATGTAATGAATCTTCCCCTTGCCCAAGCAGTGATGTCCTAGTTCCCATGGTTCCTTGCAATTGAAGCATAGAACTCCCAATACCATATTAATATTTGCCAGACCTATTACGTAAAAGTCACTAGGGAAAGTATAATTACCAGTGTTACACTCAAACCTGGAATCATTCGTGTGAAATCCAAGTTGTATCCATTCGCTGCCATCACGTCATGGCCCTCAAATTCTTCAGTGGGAAGTCCTCTCCTTGTTATTAACATTGCATCAATGAAGTTGTGTGTAGCTCCTCCATCAAGGAAGGCACTACCATCACGTCATGGCCCTCAAATTCTTCAGTGGGAAGTCCTCTCCTTGCTATTAACATTGCATCAATGAAGTTGTGTGTAGCTCCTCCATCAATAATGGTGTAATGACTCCCATGATCCTGAAAGTGTAATATCTAGGGGTTCTTGAAAGAGTAGCAATCTTAACTTGTGGTCGGGACTTCTCTGTTTGGTTTCCCCTCTTTTTTAGCTTCCTCCTGCAACATTTCTTCCTTTGGATTGCTAGGATTGACATTAGGAGTGGTTTTTTTATCATCAGTTGAAGTGGGTTCTTCTTCGTTTTTGTCATCAAAGACCACTTCAATTGAATGAATCTTCCCTTTTCCCAAGCAGCGATGTCCTTGTTCCCATGGTTCCTTGCAATTGAAGCATAGATTCTTCCACCTTAGTTTGCTTCGAGTTTCCTCAGCCAACCTGTCTCTTTTGGGCCAATCTCTTTTAAAGAGTTTCTTCTCCTTATCTTTTTGAGGGATGGGAGGCTCGGACGGAGTCTTAGCTTTAGTTGTCGCATTTCCTATGTCTCGAGTCTTCTTGATGGCATCTTGAAGGGTTGCAGGATTGAACGCCTTGACCCAGCCTTGTAGGGGTTCAAATAAGGCTTTTGTAAAAAGCATGACTAATCTTTCTACATATATATTTGTCATCATGACAGTGATTCATTTGAATTCAACAATGAACTCTTCATGTGATCTTGCCTGTTTGAGTAGCGCTAATTCTTTGAAGTGGATGTCTAGGTTCTTTCAATCAAATATTTCTATCAGCCTTTGCGTAAAATCTTCATAAGAAGTGATGATGGCATGCCCCAAAGTTACTAGACCATGATACCACCATTCATGCGCTTCTCCTTCTAGATGTAGTGTGGCTTATTAGACTGCATTTGTTTCCGCCATAGGATTGAGCCTGAAGTAGGTGTCCAATTTTTGCACCCAAGCTCTTGCTATACATTTAGATGATCCATCAAATGAGGGAAGGCAAACATTACTTACCTTGCGTATTAGATCAGAATGAGGTTGTCCCCTAGGTATGTTTCTAAATCTAAAATTATTGTATTCATTGAAGGTCATGGTTGCTCATGTATTTTCTTCTAGCACTGCATATTCCCGAAAGTAACTATCCAACAATCTATTTGGTTCAACAGCTTCTTGATTTGTCGCGGCTTGATTCTTTGTGAATTGAGGAAATAGCGGTCGATGAATTCTTATGTGGGTTTCTCTGGTATTAGGGGAGCAGAGTTATGAGTCCCAATACCTCCTGTGTTAGTTTTGTTGTTGCAATCCACATTTTGATTTCCTATGAGATGGGTCACCAACTAAGCAAGTTGTTGTTGTCCTTGGGCCAACGTTTGCATCAATTGTTGTCCTTGTTGCTACCCTTGTAATATCATATTTGTTATTTTTGTCTGTCCATGCAACAATACATGTAAGACCTCCTTGGCCAGTGCCCAATTCTTTTGCGAAAAGAGCAGTGCAATAGTCTTGACTGAACAATACATTCACCATCAACATATCAACACATAATTCAGTTCAAAGTTCAAACAACTATAGTTCCACAACAAAATGAACTGCGAACCACACAAATTAACTATCAACTGAGCTCAGCAAATTCTATATAATTTTTGGAAGCTAATCCTACTTAGGGAACCAATTCTGGCCTGCAACAATCTCGGCCTCCCTTTTGTTATAAGATCCGAGCCACTATACTAATTCTCCTTCCTGTTATAGGATCTGAACTGCAACAATTAACTCGAGCTATAGGATGGAGTGCCCTTGCTAGCCCACAGATTAGTCTCTCTCCCACAGACCGAGCTAAAACAACTTCGGGGGAAATAGCGGTCGATGAATTCTTCCGTGGGTTTCTCTGGTATTAGGGGGGGCAGGGTTATGAGTCCCAATACCTCCTCTGTTAGTTTTGTTGTTGCAATCCACATTTTGATTTCCTATGAGATGAGTCACCAACTAAGCAAGTTGTGTTGTCCTTGGGCCAATGTTTGCATCAATTGTTGTCCTTGTTGCTACCCTCTTGTGTTGAGTCTCAAATCTGCATCTTTTCCATACACTTTTCTATACATTTTCACTCACTTGAACCTCTCAAATTGTCAATATCATGTGCAAAAGAGCATCTAACATGGCTTTTAATTATATTTTTGTGTTTTCTATTTGATTTAGATTTTGTTCATTCAGCTGCGGAATCTTGCCACTTTCCGCAGCTGCTACAACTTTCCGCAGCTATTTTGTGAAACTCTATGCTACAGGTGTCTACAAGGAAAACGAGCCACATGGGCAGGTCAGGAATGATGTGGACATGGTTCGTGTCCTATTGGTTCGAGCAAACCCATCTAAAGAAGCCGCGGTCAAAGGCGTCCACATGGAAGTCAACCATAGAGTCTCATGTCGGCCGGACTCTGTTTCGTGTCACATGAAGATTCATACGGCCATTTCTAAGTTGCGGAGGATAAATCGACATCTGTACATGGCTCCTTAGTCGAATTCAAGCATCCACTCCTCGTAGATTTACTTTCCAACACAGCCATGATCCTAGATCCGTGGACGTAGTGGTCTACGTGCTCTCCACCAGCATGAACTTTAGAGACAAAGAGATTTTTTTGTTATACAGGTAATGTGCTTGCATACGTATATAGAGTTAGTCGATGTTAGTCTCTGTTATATTTTATTAGTCTGCTCTGTAGTGTGATTACGCTGCACTTGTGCCGTAACATCACCTTTCTGTAATGACTGCTTTTTAATATAAGAAGACTATGTTTTTAACCGAAATTCGTATTTGAAGATCGTTGCCAAGGCTGGTGTAGAGGGCCCCTGCTTAGCTAAGGTTTTGTGCATTAGTGTAAAGTTCTCATTTCGTTTCTTCAAAGCTCATTGTACCATAATTCATTCATATGTTTATACATTGCATTTGCTTCATTTCTATTTATAAACTTCCATGATTTCCATTTCACTTCTGTCTTTCATGTTTTATATTGTTAATCACTGATCAGTGTTCTTGTTTCAGGTAGGCAGCCCGGGCATTTTCATAGCATTTTGACTAATGACATGGAACTAACATTGTTCTGCTGCTAATTTGCTTTTCATAGTTTCTGTTTAATTTCATTATTGCTTTGTTCATTTCAGTTTTGCTTATTTTCTTCAGTAGTTAAATTTAGATATATTAAGCTGCTCATAGCATCTTCTGGGCTTGCCCTCCGAAAGCTACAACTGGATCGATGGTGAGGATTGCCAGAAACTTGGCTTAGTATTGTTTCTTTTTCCGCAAATTTAGATATATTGTCATTTTCATAGCATCTTCGCTTCTTCGAAGCTGCCACTGGACTGGATGGTGATGGATTGAATTATGAAATGTGTAGTTTAGTATTAGTTTCCTTTCTCGTAAAATTAGATATATTAAATTGTACGACATCTTCATTGCTCTCCTAAAGCCAATACAAATTGGACTGATGGTGAGGGATTGAATTACGAATGTATGATTTGATATTAGTTTACTTTCTGCAAATTAGATATTAGTTACTCAAGTTGTTTATGATTACTTCCGAAAATCATAGCTGGACTAATGATGAAGGATCAGAAGATAAATTGATGTAATATGATTTAGATTTATTTTGTTGCAATTTTGAATTTCCTTAAGCATAGTTTCTTTTGTGTTTAGTCAGCAGCAAGAATAGTTTGGTTTTTCATGCTCACTAGTTCACTGTTTTGATTTATTAGATTAGCAGCACCTTTTTATTTCAGCAGCACATTCTCATTTCCTTTCAAGTCTTGTCATTGTAAATTTCAAATTTCTTTTTAAGGTTTCAAGTTGGTAAATCATTATAGGGAATATCATTTCCTTGAACAAACATAACCAAACTTGTTTTCATCTTAGAATTCCCAGTTCACCTTAGAAAACTAAAAACGACAAAAAGTTAAGAAATAGGTTATCTTGCACATATAGTGCGCCGCACTTCATCATCTTACGATTCCCGGATTGAAAAATTAAATGCAGCAATTTAGGACACACTAAATTGACCAAACATTTTGGCGCCGTTGCCGGGGAAGTGTAACTAGGTAGCCAATTTCTTAAAAAAAAAAAAAAAAAACACAAAAATTCTAAAAGAAGGGAAAACTTGATAATTTCTTGAAGTATGCTCTCCTCTTGCACCTAGTGTGATCTAGAGGATCAGAAAAGAGAGTTATTGGTTCAGTAATTTCTTAAGTATGATCTCTTCTTGCACCTAGTGTGACCTGGAAGATCAGAAATAGAATTATTAGCCCAACTTAAAAAAAATAAAAATAAAAATAAAAATAAAAAATGACATGCATAGAGCAAGAGATTCTAGGGGAAGGTTTATAGCTAAAGCCAAGAGTTCAATTTTCACAACTCCATCTTCTTCAAGGCATAGACCAGATTCACCACCATCTACCCCTAGCCTTAATATTTTTGGAAGTCAAGGAACAGCTGAATTAGAGGATTCTCCTATACCACCTACTCAATCCCATTTAGAAAACAAAGAGACTTTCTCTCATTCTCCCTTGGTAGAAAAACTAGAGGAATTTAAGGACTCTAAAGAAACTATCATGGCGGAGGAAGTAATAGATGGAGGTAGAGGTAGAGGTAGAAGAGGAGGAAAAAATGGAGACAACAATGGTGAAGGAAATAATGGTAGAAATAGGGAAGGAGACAATTTGTTTGGATTCCCTATAGTTGATGAGGAAACTCATGCAACAATGAAAAATATCTCACCATCTTTTCTCCCTAACTTTTATGGATTGCGAAGTGAGGATCCTGAAACATTTCTGTTTGAGTTTGAAGTTGTGTGCCGAACTTATGACTATATGGAAGACTCTCAAAAACTCAAACTGTTTCCTTCAACATTGAAGGGAGCTGCTTTGAAATAGTTCATGGGATTAGCCACTCAATCTATTAGGACTTGGAATGATATGAAACAAACATTTTTGGATAGATACTTGGACTATTGTATGCCCACCAATCACAAGGATGAGGTATTCAAAATGATGCAAAAAGAAGATGAAAATTTGGAAGACTTACTTGAAAGATTTCAATACAACTTGAAAAGAGCAAAGATGAGCAACTTCGATGATAAAACCTTGAAAGCCCTTATATTAAAATCCATTAGAGATGAATGGATAGATATTTTAAACATGATGGGGAAAGGAGACATTTCTCAACTCCCACTTCGTGATATAACAGAATTATGTGTCCATCTCTAAAGGGGAAAATCTAAAACAGGAAAAGGGCCTAGGGATCCTTCTCTTATTAGGGCTAACAAATCTGCAACTGGATCAGTAAGTAGGGCAGAGATTGGTAATATGCTTGATGAGTTCAAAACTGATATCTTAGGGAGCCTTAGTGAACAACTAGACACCCTTAAAATCCAAAAC
>JAXQQM020091043.1:0-38290 GCA_034641835.2 Pinus albicaulis | reverse complement strand
CATTAGACATTTTTGACCTTTACATAAAGACTTAAGACAAGTTTTCTTACATAAGTCTTATAACAAACTTTGTTGTTTCTGTCGCAGGTCGATTTGACGATGTCTTTGATTGGCGCTTTGGACATTTGTTGGAGTCGCATCTGAAGTTGATGTCGATCGATGTCGCACATTTAAACTTCACAATTTTAATGCTCATCTTGATCAATTATTACATAATCGTCAATTACAAAATTTCAAATAACCAACTTGGTCGTATGAGTAATTTCGATACAACTTTAACAATTCTAAAGTTGGATCACTCCACTATGACATTGCTTCACTGTGGAAGATTGTTTTTTGAGGTTGAAATCACATGACCATTTGAACCTTCTACGACTACGTATGTCAAAAACATGATTTATTTTTTATTTTATTTTTATGTAATGGGATATTATATAATTAAATTTTTTATAAAGTACTATCTATTGTGCAGTTTCATTATCCTCTGCTCATGCGTGGGTGTGTAAAACAAGTCTTCCCCGTGACTTCAACCAAGACCTACAATGTGCCATATATATATTATCTACATTTGTACATTGGATCACATCAAAAGACATTCATATGGCTAGAATTCCATGGTGGCATCAAGAGATACTTGAGACTATTTGTATGTTTAAGAATGAACTACCGAAGCATTTCATGGACTTGCATATTCATCTTCTAATTCACCTAGTATACGAGGTTGAATTAGTTGGGGTCGTTTCTTGTCATTGGATGTTCTTCTTAGAGAGGTACATGAAGAAATTGAAAGGTTTTGTTCGACAAAGGGTAAAATCTGAGGGGTCTATGGTAGAGGGGTATATATCGTATGAGTCTTTCTATTATGTTAGTGAGAAGATCAAGCAAATTGACAACATACCAGGTGCAAAAATTTGGGACAACAAAAGGGATGAGGAAAAAAGATAACGAGATCTTCTCGGAACGAATGGAAAGATTCACATGATAAGAGTAAGTGCAAACTTATCATTTGTGAAATTAATACATAGTAACTATTCACACTGAACTTCATATTAATGTATATTTTGATATGTATGTATGTATGTTTGTTGGTTTGATTTCATCAGTGAATTTAGAAATTGAAGCCATCAACAAATTCATTCTTTACAATATGGAAGTGACACAACCGTGGGTTGCATTATATGAAGAGAAGAGGAGGGATTGGGATAGTGACAAGAAATAATTCCAACTATTGAATAGTAGAAGTGTGTCTTAACTTGATCATTGAAAAGAAAATATGTCAATGACATGCCCTATCAGTTGGGTTGTTGATCAAGTCAAAGATAAATATGATGCATCTAGTCGTTACCATCGTGTTGAAGAGGATGCCTGAAACATAGGGATTGGGTGCAACAACTTGGTAATTATTTTCTCTTTATGTATAGTTTTAACTTCATACTGCACCTTTGAATTGTAACATATATATATATATATATTATTTTTAATTATGTTCAGGTTTTTCGAGACATGTTACTATGATTTTTTCACTTTTTTATAGGTTTATTTGTTCCCATATATGTGGGCATATGGACATCATTTTCACATGTAGAATGTCGATGATGGATGCATGGCATATCATACTAGATACCGCGATCAAAACCTAATGCAAGGGAATTTGGTTACATTGGAAAGATACAAGAGATCATTAAGTGGGCTTCTCTTCAATCCAATGTGTTAGTTTTAGGTGTAGTGGTGGGACATATTTGATCGTAATAATTTAAAGGAAGATTGTGATATTGGGATGATACAACTCTAGAAAGATGTGGGATTAAGCTAGGGAGCCTTACGTTTTCCCAAAACACTGCAACCAGGTGTTTTTTTACATAGATGTGTTGGATAGGGATTGGTGGTTCATATTAAGATATGACCCTAGATGAAAAGATATTTTTTAGAACAACAATGTTATCATGGCAAGTGAGGAAGATAATCAGGGTGATGAAAATGGAGAGTGATATGTACTTGTGTTTTGCTTTTTAATTCCTCTTGATGTAATTTTATAATATAATTGGTAACATTCACAAATATTTTTACACGTTTTTTTGCAGTGGAAACATTTTTACAGTACTTAAAACTAATTATTTATAATTGTGTACATTATCTATGATAATAAGGATTCAAGGTCAGAACCCTTCTAAAATAGGAAAATGAGAACAAAATAGTGAATTAGAAATAACATTAAATATTTATTCTCGATTTAGATACTTATTTGTTTAGTCACATGTTTTTTCTTCTTGTTTAGTTAAAAATCAATATAAATCATCATGTAGTGATAACTCTATGATGACTTTAACAATTAATAACATGTTATTGAAATCAACCAGGCACATCACTTGGCCTGTTTGGGACATCAATTGTACAAAACAACAGTGGTGTGAAAGGCACGCATGTATGTTATGATATCTTTTCTACGTACCACTACCTATATGCAGGAGATGTTGGTTCACAAATTTTCTTCGTACGGTGAAAATATGAAGAGTAATTTTTTTTTTTGTAAGCTTGGTAGTACCTTTCATTTTTCTCTCTTTTGTTTTTACTCCATCTTCATCAACACATCCAGATACATCACCCCTATCTGGGAAGGGAATTGAAACTGTGATGAGTGCTATAACATCCCCCCTCATCACTGTTTAACCAAGACCCCACGAACTTAATAACATTACTTTAAAAATCAATGTCGGCTATAAATAAAATACTTTAATTTCCACCTTTATTTTACATCAAACATTAAATAGTGAAATAAAGTAATCAAAATTATTTAAAAAAAATAAAAATATAAAAAATACTCTTTAGTAAGAAGGATATATGAAAAAAAAATGACCCGTGGTTTTAAGAATCCATGGTATTCACCCATGGTATTCATGTGGACTATAAGCTATTTCAAGGGGAAATTAATATAACCTAGATCCATCCTAGTTTGATGTTATATTTAGATACATAATTAGTTGTAGAAAATGACGACATTGAATCAATGTAGTCTGTAAAGGTAAAACTATTATTACATTTTACCAAATATTTTTGTTTACCTCCATCTATTTTTTACTAGATTTTATTGGGTAAAATATAATATTATAATATTCATTATAGTGAAATCCCGAAGTTGGGGAATATTTTTTAGCAGATGGTTAGAATTTGGGAGAAAATTTTAATTTCTCGTCCGAGAAAATAGTCAACTATATTTCTCGACCGAGAGTTTTTAAAACTCTCGTTCGAGAGATTTTAAATATTTCGCCCGAGAGTTTGATTGGGTTTAACCGGAGTTAAAATTCTCTCGGACGAGAGTTATGCATTTTCTCATCTTAGAGTTGTATTGACATAAACTTTCGGGAAGACTCTCTGATGAGAGTTAAAAAAACTCTCGGACGAGAGTTGTTTAACTCTAGTCCAAGAGTTTTTTTAAACTCTCGTCCGAGAGTTTGATTGTTATAATAAAATCCCAATTTTTTAAATTCACCCAGCATTCTGTCGTTTTCATCCACACTATCTTTATCGCATTTTCGATTGGAGCTTTTGTCATTTTCGACTGGACAAGCTATTTTCGTTTTCGACTGGACCTGTCACTGCGCATTCAAGGATCCAGGCAAGCCTTCATCTAGCCATTGAAAATTTATAATTTTTATAGACCTAGTGCAGGTTTATACTTTTTTTACAGACCTTTGACCCTCCTTAGGGCATCAAATTTCAATTTTCACAAACCTGTTGGAACAAAATACCAGGGTTGCAGTGTTTAATAACAATCCCATATACGCCTCCCCGCAGTAGCACGCATGCAAATCCACGGTCGAAGATGTGGAAGTTAGGGTCAATTAGAATAATACAAATTACAAATGATCTGTAATAATCTCTAGCTACATATTTACAACTCAATAACCCCATGAAAATTTGTATTTTACTTAAACCAAAGGAAGACATGAAATTTGGAAAATACCTCAAATTAACTTGCATATTTTTCTCCAGAGATTGATGCTACTATATCGAGGATTTTGTACTCTGATTATTCTTGCATATTAATCCCAGTTAGATTCATTTATTGATCTAAAAAAAAGGATTCTTTTGTGAAAATAAAAAATGAAATCAATCATGGTAAGAGACTTTCCATCATTCCGTCCATTTGAGAAAAAATTGCCCTCTTTTCCCCATGATTTTGAAATCTCTATAAACTAGTCGTTTATGGATTAAACATTTTTTTTTTTTAATCTACAAAAATGGCCTTTGAATTGGCACAAGCTCCCATGTATTTCTCTTTTCAATCTAATCTAACTATTCATTCATTTCTTTGACCCAATGTTGATCTTATTTTTCCTCATTGAAACTTTTGCGCTCTATTTGAGACAATAGTGCACAATGTTCTTGATTGAATCTATCCAATAGCTTCCTCCTTGTTTTCACTCCAAGCTCTTTCTTTCCAAGAATTTGACTTTACCAGTGCTTATTTTGAATGTGAATTGGTGGAGCCTTCTTTGTAGTGGAGGTATTTTTCTCTTCTTCATCTTCTTCAAAAAATTCTTGATCCTCATATTCTATGAAATCATGATCAGCTACAACAACTTTGAAATCATTAGAAATAGAAAAATATTCATCAAAAACAATATAAATACCTTTGATTACCTTATTGGTTCTCTTGTTGTAGTGTTTGTATCCCTTTCTCTTAAAGGAATATCCAAGGAATATGCCTTCATCATCTCTTGGTTCAAACTTGGTTCAAACTTGCCTTCATCATCTCTTTCTTTATTTTCTTTGGAATTTTCTTGAGATTTTTGGTGATACCATTGAACTTCTTGGAGGCTTTGAATGCAACTTCACTAGATTCATATTTCTCTTCTACAATACGTAGCTCATAAGCTGTAATAATTCCAAGAAATTTCTCCATATTGAGAGTGCTCAAATCAATTATTTCCTTAATAATAGAAGAATTGGGGTAAAATCTTGTTGGTAAATACCTCAAGATTTTCTGAAAAATGACTTCATCTTCAAATTTTAAATCGATGCTCTTGATCATATTGGTAATTGTTTCAAAAATTCTCAAATATTTTGTAATAGTTTCATCTTCCTTCATTATCAAGCTCTCAAACCTCATCCTATAGGTTTGGAGCTTCACTTTCTTCTCCTTCAAATCACCTTCATATATATTCCCAAGTTTTTCCCAAACTTCTTTAGCTGATTTGCAATGCATATCCGGTCACCACAGTGGAGAAGAAATCAACACCAAAGCTCATGAGATTCACCTTGGTTGAACTTGGTTGAACTCTATAGTAGATTGATAATAAGTTGAGTAGGAACTATTGAAGGGGATATCTTAATCATACCAAAATTTTTCCATGTACTCATAAGAATATTCCTTGTACTTATTCAAATGGTTTCAATGGTGGGCTGAGTGCAATTAGTAGTGGTGGAGGAAGGTGGAATAAAACCAAAAATACTCTCTCGTTTGTGGAATTGAAAGTGAAATTGTGGGATGCTTCTCATGAATGGGAGAAACATGTCTAAAGTGTTCCATAAAAATTATAGAGTTAGAGGAGGAACCTTGAAAATTATGGCTACATTTCTATAAAATCTCTCTCCTTTTCTCTATCTTAGCTTGCATCTATTTCTGGCTGACATTTTTCTGATTTATATTTCTCAATAATTTGTTTATGAGGGGTAGGCGAGCCCTACAGATACCCCTCCATGAGAGGAGGATTATTTGGTACATTGGTTGTTTAGTTATGTCATGTTTTCAAGTAGGTTATATTTATTGTTCGTTGTGAAAAATTGATTAATGTGATTTTTTTTTGTCCTGCACAAGTGGACGCACAAATATGACTCTTGCCCCCAGATAGTAAATTGAACAAGAGGAGTCCCATAGACTTGTTCCCATTCACCCCCAATTTCATAAAGAGCATTCTGAGGATTATATTATACACGGTATAGGTACACATTAGATCAATTGCTAGTTAAAATGTTCAATTTTACGTTATATTCAATGTTGAACAGGTGATTTTTTTTTTTCAAATGACATGTGTTTAATGTGAAAACATTATGCTCCATAGGTGCAAATATAGGAGTTGGGGTTGGCCCTATTACTGGTGAGGGGCAAAGGAGAACAATGTCTCAGCCTGTGGCATCCATCCCACAATTGGATACTTCTTCTTCAGGTAAAATCTAAAGGAAAATTTATTGTTTGATGTATATTTAATGTGAAACTTATTGTGTGTCTCATGTACTTGTGTTATAAAAAAATGTAATGTTTTGTACAGTGGGTGACAGAGACGTTCATTCCTCGCAAGGGAACCATCCTAGTATGAGGGAAGAGGAAGAGATAGTTTTTCCATGAGGTATTTTCAAATGACCAGACAAGTTTTTTAAATACAAATTTTCCTTATAAATTATTTAATTTTTAATATTTGCAATAATTTAACATGTTACAGGTGGTGGTGGTCGCCCTCCTAGGGGTAGAGGTCGTAGGGTTCATGAGATTGCTCGAAATCCGAGCTATGATCCCCTTTACTCCCGTCCCGGTGATATTCCTGAGCAGATGCCTTGGGAAGATACCATCTCCTTACTTACTATTGATGGGATGAGGGAGCATTCCACGAGATTGCACAATGAATTGCAAAGTTGCAATCTCTCTGCCCCTAGTCGAAATTGTCTCCAAATTGTTTTGCACAATTTGGAGAGTTTGATAGAGACTTATTGTGGGGTTGGACCATCAACCCAAGTTTTTTTTGACATGATGCGTAGGAGGAGAGCATCAGTGATTGGTATCCACTCCTACAATGAATTCAAAAGTAAGGTCACTAAAGAAATGGCCTTGTCACTATTTGACTTGCGGCCTGAAGACAAAAAACGTCTAAAGATTGCAAGATTCAATGATCCTATTATTGCACCCCATATTTATGAGAAGTTCCTGTATGCATACGGGAAGTTCCCAAATAATGATGAGGTGCCGCAATATTTTGTTAGAATGTTGTTTGCTCAGTTCCGAGAGCACATGGACCCTAACTATACAGATACTGGGTCCAAATTCTATGGAGCTGGAAAAGGTCGTACATATGAACGACCTGATGCTATGCGAGATGTTGGGTTTAGGCCTCCAGCACCTCGTTTAGTACCTCGACCACCTAGGGTAGTTACACTTCTAGAGGAGTTAGCCCTTATCTCCAGTGCTGTGTCAAAAATGAGGGAGAAGATACAAGAACATATTGCAGCTGCTTTAGGAGGGGTGTAAGTCGGCTTAGGGACAAGCCAACCTTCATCTAGTGCAGGAGTTCGTTCATTTGTGAGTATTCTAGATGACGTGTTGAAGGAGATGGAGCGAGATGAGCTTATGGAGTATGCATCCTCATGTAGAGACCTCTATGAGCAATCCATTACACGACAAATGCACACCATGGGCGAGGTATGTACAAGCATGTTTTGATCTATTTTAAAATACACATTTATTAGATGAGCTATTTTTGGTGTATATACATTTAGTAGATTCAAAAACTTATGCCACTATATTTATTTAACTTATGCAGTTTACAACATTCTTAGAAGAACATTGCCTTGTCCTTGATCCTCATTCTGTAGATCATGGACATGATCATGTACAGGTGCCACATTCATTTCTATCTATCTATATTTTTGTACGTCAAATTGAAATTGAATTTATGTCACATAATTTTATATGGTAGGAGTATTAACATTATGGAATTTTTGAAGTTGGAGCTACACATCAAGGGCTGCCTGAAGATATTATTCCTTCTCAGGTTCCATTCATTACACATGTATCGATACTTTTCATTAAGCATATTTATAATGTTTATTATATTTCTTTTCGCAAACTTTTCTATTAACTTTGGTTTCTACTTTTCAGGCTACACACCATATTGACATGATGCAGACTGAGCCTCAAGGAGATCGTGTAGGCTCTGGGTCAGAGAGTCTACATTAAACCATGGTAACCTCTTACCATTTCTTCATTGGTATCATTTCCACATTATAAACAAGCTATCTAGTGAATTTATAGACAGTTGAGAGGTTCCTTTATGTATCTAGTGAATGCTAAAACTAATATTTAATTTTCAGTAAAAACTTTGAGCCATAGTCAATTCAATAGGTTATTGACAGTATAGGTGCTTCATTTGGCTTAGAGGAATATGAACATTTTTTTCCTTGACCATCTCATACACTGTCACAATGTCAATATGTTGTACTTCCTACTCAATTCCCTGCAAAATAAGGAAGCCCATGCACAAAAAGCAAACATACCAAGATATTTCATCTCTCACCATGGCCTTATTAGGTTACTCATGGTACATGGCCTTATCAGGTTACTCATGGTACAAGCTCTAAACAAAGCAAGAAAATCCTGGGAAGAAGTCATTGCAACTCCAATGGTTGCAACTTCACTAAATGAGCCCAATGTTGTGTGACTCCACCCATTGCAATTGCAAAGGAGGAAGAATATATTGTCATGAATCCCTTGGCTACAAAGTACCTACTAATTCATATTAAGGAAGAAGAGACAAATTCTATTACACCATAGAAGTATAGTGATATTGACGTTGAGATAATTAGTAGCAAACCAACCACAGAGAGAATGAGAGGGCATCGAAATAGGCCCCCCTGTGTTCTAGGAAAGAAGAGGACATGATACATTCCTACCACCACCCAAACCCCTGCTACTCCAAAAAAACAAGTAAGGGCAGAAGAAATCCTAGAACACCAGGAAGACACTACCCCTACTGAAACATAAGAACTGGTATGACTCTTTAACAACCAATATGGGATAAGTATTTGCATAAAGTATCAAGTAGAGTGCAATGTTTAGTAATAAGAAAGGACATGGTTCTCTCAACATGTCTTTCCACAACGACACGAGTTTCATTTTGGACAAAAGACCAAACATCCTATGTAAATCTAGGAGGTCAACTTATATGTTGAAGGGATCATGACTAAAAAATTGTTGGAAGTCAAAATTTCCAATATGATTTATCTTGATTGAAAGCTAGAGATGCATAGCTTCCCGCCGCTAATCATATATGTTGATGATATAGAATTATGGCAGTTGTGAGACTCCTGATGGAAATTACTGCAGTAACTTTTCAAGCTCTAATTCACCTTCAGCAAAGCTCTTGAAGCTATGATAAAGGGTAACCCTTAGGAACCCCTCAAGAAAAAAATTTGAAGTCTAATATCTCACAATTGGAACAAAAAAAAAGTCTTATTTTTGGAATTGAAAAATTAAGCTTATGTGACATACCTTAATCTATCTGAAGCAAGATATACATTCTGAGACTATATGACCTTGCTACAGTTTAGGAGTATAACTTCTATGGAAGTGTTAAGTACAGGAAACATATTATGTATTAAATATATTCACTCAGATGCAAGCATTGTATAGCATTTACCTTGACTGAAGGACAATCACACTAGTAGTATCTCTTGACAAGAATAGGGTGACAGTCTCACCTTAATCAACAATAAACCCCGCTTGGAATAAATAACTTTCTAGAGATGGGTTCTTGGCCTAAGTAACTTTGGTATATGTGCATCAGACAATAATTCATATGTAAATATATCATTTGATACATGTGTAGCCAAAATCCTGGTATGTAAGTAACATTTAGACAACATGCTTGCGACAATTTGACAATAAATGTATGCACTAGATATGATTTGACAAAAGTGGAACAATGTTATGATGGAGGAAGAATGACAATAAGAGAAGTGGAAAAAGTGGATGTTGATAAATCATAGTATTAGTAGAAACAATGGATTGCAAAAAGCCACTGGTAGTAATGATATGATTTAGAATGAAATCTTGTGACATATGGAAGAAAATGGAACAACAACACATATACCTTGTCAGTTATATATGGCATTAATTCTAATGGCTTCTCAGAATATTAATTTTTTTTTGTCCTCGATTATGTGTAAGATCATTACATTACAATAGTAATATTTTGTACCTCACTAAATTGATGATAGTTTATATAGAGCTTTGTTCACAAATGAATTTGTGAACAAGACAGATGTGACCTTTGGATAGATTATCTACTATGAAGAAGCTCCAAAGATCTACTAGTAAAATAAATTGCAGGGTTTTAGCACACTTGAAAATTTCATGCTTGAAGAACTTTGATAAGAAGAAGAACATGACCCTTTGGATTAGTTCTTTATAATAACCCTTATCAACATGAAAGAGGTATCGTGAAGAAAGTGCATGACTTATTCTGTCTTGACAAGAAAAAATCCCTGACTCTGACACCTTGGTTGCATTGAAACAATATCTCATGAAGAATGGTTTTATAGATATGGATGCTCAAATAAGAAATTCTCCTTACAGATTGGGTAATTTGATGCATAACAACACTTCAAAGGGAGCTATAAAATCCCTGATGAATTTTCTTGTCCAATATTTTTTTATGACAACTGAGTATGATGGCTCATATTCATGTTACCTCAGAGGCTACAAAAAAAGTATAAGTTAAAGATATGAAGACCTAGCCCTGATGCACTTAAATATCTGATGAGATGGAGAAGTTGTTGATCCCTGGTGCTCTTGATAAACACCTATCATATGTCTCTGTGTGGATCTATACATAAGGGATAGATGCTTGCTGAGATATCTATATGTTGCTATTACTTATGGTCAAAAATTCACTGAACTGGGATATAAGATTCCATGGATATTCTAATCCATGTTTTCTTAAGCTTCTGTGTTACGGAGTCACATTTGAGTTTATTTCAATTATAAATAAGGATTTGAAATCATAGGAAATGAATAATAGAGGCTAAATCATGCATTGTTTGAATGCTGGAGAGGATTAGAAGATTGATGGAACCTGGCCCTGTTCGAAACTCTGAGATGAAATATAGTGGAATAACAAGTGGATGATGCAGGTTTGGAGAATTGAAAATGGCACGGCAGAACCATGAGTAATGGCGGAACTATGCGATGAAACAATGAAAGAGGATTCGGAAAACCATTAATGGTTTTAGCGTAGCAATTAAGAGGTAAGTGGTATTTTTTCTAGGGAATGCAATAGTGCCCAGCGAGTTACGCATGGCATCACAAAACAACTTTTGTCGCGTGGTTATTTTTCGTGCAAGTTGTTGAGGTTTGGAATGCGAACATCGTTGGATCAGGAACTGTAATGTGTCAACCGTCAGATTAATAAAGAGTAGATGCAGGGAAGTTTGAAATGATCAATAGTCGAATGTCGATGGGTAAATGTTGTGGGCCCGTATCATTGGTAAGTGTGCTGTGGTGCCGAATGGATTAAGGATAATTGGTGACCTCAAAAAAGCAAGAAGAAAATGTTGATGAGAGACATATAATGTAAGACATGAATAATTGAAGAGAAGGAGACAATACAACATTATATAATCACAGAAGGAAAAAAATGCACAAGAAGAGGGCTCTCTTAATCTCTATTTTTTCTCTCATTTTTATTATTTAGATCTCCTTGAACCCGGGAGATATCACTATTGCCGATAAAGGGAGTTCATGGAACCATTAGGAAACTGTGCTTATATACAATTGAATGACGATGGATTTGGGTCACAGATCTCGTGTTCACAATTTAAACCCCATATTCGGGTGATAACCTTTAAGAAGTTATGTGTGAGGAAACCAGACTGTGTTTAATACCGGTAAATGAAGGTAACCTTTGCAAATATCTTTCTATGTTTATGAATGTAAATGAAGGTATGAACTGTGAAATTCACCAATTTTTCACAAGATTGGGATACATATTCGTATGTATATGAAATTTATGAATGATTTAGATTTCGTTGTCCAATATCAAATTCATGGTTTGATGTGATAAACTGCGTACTTATGGTCAGAAATTCACTGAACTGGGATATAAGATTTCATGGATATTCTAATCCATGTATTCTTAAGTTTCTGTGTTACAGAGTCACATTTGAGTTTATTGTAATTATAAAGAAGGATTTGAAATCATAGGAAATGAATAATAGAGGCTAAATCATGCATTGTTTGAATGTTGGAGAGGATTAGAAGATTGATGGAACCTGGCACTATTCGAAACTCTAAGATGAAATACAGTGGAATAACAAGCGGATGATGCAAGTCTGGAGAATTGAAAATGGCGCGACAGAACCATGAGTAATGGCAGAACTATGCGAAGAAACAGTGAATGCGGATTTGGAAAACCATTAATGGTTTCCACGTAGCAATTAAGAGGTAAGTGGTATTTTGCTGAGGGAACGCGATAGTGCTCAGCGAGTGACGCGTGGCATCACAAAACAAATTTTTTCGTGTGCTTATTGTTCGTGCAAGTTTTTGAGGTTTGGAATGTGAACATTGTTGGATTAGGAATCATAATGCGTCAATTGTCCGATTAATAAAGGGTAGATGCATGGAAGTTTGGAATGATCAATGGTCAAATGTCGATGGGTAAATGTTGTGGGCCCATATCATTGGTAAGTGTGTTGTGGTTCTGAATGGATTAAGGATAATTGGTGACCTCAAAAAATCACAATCAAATGTTGATGAGGAGACATACATTGGGGACAGTTAAATGATGGAAGAGAGGGAGACAATAAAAACATTATATAATTGCAGAAGGAAAAAATGCACAGCAAGAGGGCTCTTAGAATCTCTATTTTTTCTCTCATTTTTATTAGTTAGATATACTTGGAACCTGGAGATATCACTCATTGTTGATAGTGGAGTGCATGGAACCATTAGAACCAGGGTTATATACAATTGAATGACGATGGATTTGGGTTGCAGATCCTTGTACATAATTTAAACCCTCTATATTTGGGTGATAACCTTTGTAAGTTATGTGTGAGGAAACCAGACTGTGTGTTTACTGAATGTAAATGAAGGTAACCTTTCCAAGATCTTCTATGTTTATGAATTTAAATGAAGGTATGAACTGTGAAATTCACCAATTTTCTCAAGATTGACATGATATATTGTATGTATATGAAATTTATGAATGACTAGACTCTGTTGTCCAATATCAAATTCATGGTTGATGTGATAAACTGCGTACTTATGCTCATTCATTTTACTGCTATAGCTAAGGAATGTAATAACTTAATTGCTCAGAGGACTTATGTTGTTTACTAGAGGGTTTACAATTCCTCTTGTATTGATATCAAGAATTGTATGCTTTCACTCAATGTAATTAATAAACGCATGGATCTAAACATGTCTAACCGGCCTACAAGAATCATATGTACATGTAAATAGTGATTCTAGCCATAGTTCTGGCCATTAGAACTATGGCCAAAATCACTATTTTCCAGAAGTATGTTGGAAGTATGTTGGTCTAGAACTATGTGATGTTTACACTCACAGAACTATGACCAGAATCATTGAAAAATGCTGTGAAATATATCATCTCAGCAGCTTGTTACATCTTTTCTTGGTAAATTATTCTGTTATTTTAGACTGAAAATATGCTACATAATTTTTCTTTATGAGAAAAATTGACTTTAGAGATTTTTCATCAAAAAATACAATGTATCCAATTTATAAACATACTAAGTCTAAATTTTAATTCTTCATAATCTAATTTATAATCACGTTGGAATCTCCATAAATATTTTCTTCATACATGATTTGTTACCCAGAAAGACTGCCTCAAAAATGGAAAATTGTGATGTGTTCATCTTGGATCCATCCAAATCACAATAGGACATCTCACGGGATGTCATTGGATGCACACTAATATACCCGATATAATGGATATTCTATGGAAATTTTTTTTAGATAATTTAACTAAAAATACAACGAAAACCATACCTTTTCAATTATAAAAATTTTGAACACATTCATCTCTAAAACCTAAGGTTGTGTCTCCTAATCAAGAATTTCACAAATAGCATTCCCAATCATTAAGAATTTCACTTGATCATTGAAACGAGTTCGGGTGAGAATTAACTAGAAACTCGCTCTGGATTGATCCAGAAATGATTTGAGCCATCAATTAGGATTTAATATTGGTCTTTGGAGTCCCAACAAGAAGACACAAGAAGGTATCGATGTGGTGATGGAGAATGCACCAAAGTCACATAGAGAATCCGATTTTCTGGAGTAGCAGAGTCAGTTGCCAGAAAGTTTGAGCTTTAGTGTGGCAGTAGAGATAGTGAGGGGCAGGGACACAGATCTAGAAGAAGTTTTCCAGATCTGGAGAGGAAGCAACAAGAGGGTCGAGTTATTCCCACTGAGGCAGCATATAGGATTGCGTATTTGCTTCAAAGAAGCAATTTGATTTAGTGCCAGAGAGGTGATGTCCCCAACAGAGACAAGCATAACGACTTCATCAGAGGCAAGTTAGAGGCTTGATGTCATAGGGTCTGCGCAATGGATGATGTAGAGGGATCAAATTTCTTCAAGTGAAAATTTATTTTAGAGTGTAAAATTGAGGTGAGAGGGATAAAATTTCTTTAGGTGAAAATTTATTTTACAGTGCATTGATCAAGCTAAGTTGTGACTGCACGGGTGCTCAGGCATGTCCACTCATTCTGGCCGAGGGGTGAGGGCGTCGCGCCTTGGGAGGGCGCCCGATGAAATGAGTTTGGGTCGCACCGCGTTTACCTGAGGGTGCCCGCATCAAGTTTTGCCAGTACCGACGGTGCCCCTAGCACTGGTTCTGCAGGTCGTTTTGCCGTTTTTCTCCTCAGGCGTTTGTTCAATGCGCAGGGCATCGCGCTTGGGAGGGCACCCATTGAAATGAGTTCAAGTCGGGTCATTTTCTTAGAGGGCACCCGATGAAACGAGTTCAAAGGTCGTTTGGTTAGAGGGCACCCGTACTGCTCTGTTGTTGTGACCGCACGGTGCCTTGTGCCACTCGTGCGCGTCGTTTGCCATTTTCTCTATCGTGTGTCTGTTTTGCTGATGGGAGTATCATGCGCCTCGGGAGGGCACCCAATGAAATGAGTTCAGGTTTCAAGTCGTTTGTTTAGAGGGCATCCTCGACGTTTCTGTGATTGTGATCATACTGGGTGTCTACCTGATACCGCCCGTGCGAGCCCGTTGGCCGTTTTCTCCGTTGTGCGTTCGTTTGGTCGGGCGGAGGGCGTCGCGCCATGGGAGGGCACTCAATTAAATTAGTTCGGGTCAGATTGTTTGGTTAGAGGGTGCCCGTATCAAGTTTGCTAATCTGTGATCGCACGGGTGCCTTGTGCATGTTCGTGCGAGCCGTTTGCCATTTTCTCCATTATGCGTTTGTTCGGTTGGGTGGAGGGCATTGCGCCTTGGGAGGGCTCTCGAGGGCTCCCGATGAAACGATTTTGGGTTGGGTCGTTTGGTTAGAGGATACCTGTATCAAGTTTTCTAATTTGTGATCGCACGGTGCCTTGTGCACATTCGTGCGAGTCGTTTTCCATTTTCTCCGTTGTGCATTCATTTGGTTGGGCGGAGGGCGTCGCTCCTTGGGAGGATCCCTGATGAAACAAGTTTGGGTCAGGTCATTTTGTTAGAGGGCACCTGTATTAGGTTTGCTAAGTTGTGACCACACGGGTGCCTTGGGAATTATTATATATATACATTTAACTAAAAATTCATTCATCACCATTATATCCATGCAAAAAAAGGGGTGGGTTAAGATAATCTAGGAGTAAACCTGATGGACACATTAAATCACCATTAAATACATTATTATATATATACATTTAACTAAATATTCATTCATCACCATCATATCCATGCAAAAAAGGGGCAAGTTAAGATCATCTAGGAGTAAACATGATGGATAAATAAAATCACCATGGACACATTAAATCACCATAACTTAAAATTATCTAGCAAAGCACCCTAATCCATTAGATCATAATATATTGTTCATACCAACACACATCTAACCATCCACATGTCCATTTATTTGAAAGCAATCCACAATATAGTCTTAAACTATATAAAGTCCAATGCATTGTAGCAATTATATGTTCTAACCCTAGAATCAAAGTTCATTGTTCATCTTCAACAATGTGTTCCACTCATATGAAATGTGCTAGTGGAAAATTTTCCAGAATGGCATCATGATCATCTATCGATAACCTCCATTGTCATTGTTTTTTTCTACTCTTCACTTGCTTCAACTGCAACCGAGTTGCTATGACCAAGTGACTATATTGGGCATAAATAACCTCTGGCTAGTAATCTTGAAAAATAATATGATCTTTACATTTCTTTACTTCTTCAAAGAAATGTCCCATTAACACCATTGAACTGATTGGGTATGTATAATTTGATGGATCATTATACTCTTGCAGCAACGTGGATTTAGACATAGTGCATCGTAATAAATAATAATGCACTTTTTCTTGATTATTTTCTGGTGCAATGACAGCGAAGACATCACCTTCTCTAACCATATCAGAAACACGATCATAATCATTGTCAATCACAACCACTTCATTGTCCATTTCCTTGTCAGTCACGTTTCCAAATGGGGGCAATGGTGTCAATTCTTCGTGTTTGCATGGTTTAACAAATTTCTTAATTTGGTTTTCACAGTCATCGATGGACTTTGTCTGATCAATACATGCAGAACAAAAGCAAGAGCACTTTCGTTTCTCAATGCAATGTATATTTGTCATGTTCTTACTCCTAATTGAGTGTAAACTTCTTGTTTGAGGGATTCCAAGGCAATTAAATGGAAACGATCTATCAACATCACCCATTGCAATATTCCAAAAGTACCTGCTTGAGAAAAACACACGTGCACATGTATGAGTCAAATTTTTAACAATATTTAATATTTTTTGATAACAAAATACACACACACACACACACACACACATATATATCTAGACATGTATAATATATTGTTAGTTAAATGTGTACGCATACCTGTGCACATCAGCTATCCTTGGGTTCGATACATGACTTAAATTGTCTTTGCACCAATTAACAACATCTAAAGAATTTGCAAGTCGGGAAGCTGAGTGATTCAATTGATGCCTCCTAAGTGCACATTTTACACATGCCCCAGCACCATCGTGCTCTCTTTTTCCATGCCCCGTCTCAAAGAAATTCCATGTATGTGGAATGTTGGTTCTCTTATGAAGACGAGACAACCAAAAGAACGATCTTGTTGATTTAAATTGACCAGCACAACCATTTGACCATACCCAATGTTCTTTAAAAGTGACCCTTTGTTTCAACAATTCATTATAAATAACATTAAAACAATGCCGAACAAAACATGTATCATGTGTTCGATCATCACTGATGTCTAAATGGTACTCCTTAATCACCTCACGATTATTTTCATCGCTATCAAAACCATCGATAGCAAGCTCTGCATGTCTATACAAAATATGCACAAATATAGATATTTGGTCTGAATGATAATACTCACTTTGTATCTCCTTTTGTGGACTAAACGTGTAATTCTCAGCGAAATCAACCACTGATAATATTTTTCCTTTTGGGAACACCTCACGTGATTGCTTGAACTGTAAATCCTGCCATCGTGCTATATGACCATGCTTAATATATTTGTATATTTTCACCCTGAACTTCTCCATAAAAGATGTCACTGGAATCTCGTCGTCAAGTAAAGTGATCTTTTTTTATGTTGTGCTTGAATCTGCAACAGGAGTGTAAGTAACATTTTCATATCGCTTCCAATTTAGACTGAGATTTGACAGTCTGGGATCATTAGGATCAATGGGATACTTTGCATCGTAGAGTGCCAAATGAGAACATTCTGCGCATTTTCTTCCACTAACACATTCTTTTTTATAAAATAATTCATTATTATCTTGTGCACATAATATCTTTGATAAAAATTCATGAACACTTGAAGGAGGGGGGTCATTTGACCAATATTTTATGCCAAAATTTACAAATGTCTCATAAAATAATTGGAATTCTACATGGTATCGACAACAACATGTGTCTCGAACAGTGATAGGCCTGACATACCATGGTTTAATCTTCACAAATGTGCTAAGGGAAATCTTCACATCAATATTACTCTCCATAAAGCTCTCGAATAATTCTACTTGACTGACCTGTGTTATATGTTTGGAATGAGATTCATAAACTCCCTTAGATATACGGCGTCGCAGTTGATCCTTTTCATTTGGCGACACACGAGAATTCGAATCCCAAAACTCTTTTACCCTATCCCTCACACCATTAGGAAGTCTATCATGATATGGACGCACAGTGATTTTAAACAATGTTTTAAACAATTTTGAAGTTGTTGACATCAACTGACTTGATGAAGTTCGTTTCGCGACTAAACCTATTAAAAGTGCTTTACGAGCATTCTTTACAACTTGAGATCACTTTTTGGCTAGTGTGGCAAGCGTCGACGTCACATTTTTCGATACCATTTCATTTGCTAAAACCTCTTTCTCACTTTTAATGCCCAATAATTCCACAACATTTTTGAGAGATTTGTGCTTTAAAAATCCACGTAACATCTGAGCTTGTGCTATGATAGACTTACCTTCAAAAATATGTTTCAATCCAAAATTTACTTTATCTCGAACTGTCCTTTCAACTATTGGTGGTCCCAATTCTTCAATTTTAGTTGGATCCATATTTTCTAGAAACTTGTAGTTGTATACAACGTTCTTGGAACTTCCAATTAATTGCAGTGAAATTCGAGGTGTGGTAGTATCTTCTTGTGGTTCTGATGTTGTCCCTGCATAAAAAAAAATATTAACTTCTAATTTGAAATTGACACATACATATTTTTAATTTTAAAACTATCTTGAACTTCAATGTTTTTAAAAAAAATACAAAATTCAAATTGAAGAAACTATTGACTCACCAGTGAGATCGATATCGATATTCTCTTGGACATTTGTGTTTTCAATATTCTCGTTAACAAGTTCCTCAACATTTCTCATTTCCTCGTCATTGTCATGCACCTCTACATCTATTTCACGATGCTCTACCTCCACATTTATTTCATGGCTTAATCTTTCCCTTTCCTCTCGCCTTTTTTTTGTAATCTCTCATTCTTATCCGTTGAATCAATTCTTTTTCGATCGTGCCTTGATAGGAAATTCCTTTGGTTTCCCATGTTCACAAAATTGGAAACCTAAAATCCAATTCTATTTGGACCAAATACCCAAAAAAACATAAAGACTTCAGAATAAGTACTTCATGCTTTCAATAAGAGAGAAAATTAAAAATAAATAATTAAATCATAAAGACATTTTGTAAAAATACTTCATGCCTTCATAGAGACATTTTGCAAAAATACTCCATGTCTTCATAGAGCATTTTGCAAAAATACTTCATGCATCCATGCACCCAAAAAAACTTCAAAAAATAATTTTGCACCCAAAAAGACTTTCAAATAGATTTTTGCCAAAAAAATTTTGCACCCAAAAAAGCTTAATTTTTTTTTTTGCCAAAAAGAATTTTTCACATAGAAAATATTCACACCTTGACGAAAAAAGAATTCAGACCCTCACACCTTCGCAATTTTCGGATCCTCGCAAGTTCACAATTTTCATTGGTTCAGAATGGTGTGTGGAATTAATCTTTCGAACGAGAGTATTTATATAAAACTCTCATGAAGGATGCCTGATTTTCAATTAGCATTTTATGGAATGTTTTACATATTAGATAAATAATGGTAAGATTATTTTCGTTCAAAATATCAGGCGGAGTTGTTGGGTAAACTCTCACGGTTAAACTCTCGGCAGGAAGTTTAGCCGCAGAGTTAAATGTAACCTGTCTTTGGTTTAAACATCTGATGAGTTTTATTCTAATTAGTTTAATATCTCGTCGAAATTATCTCAGCCGAGAGTTTCTCGTCAACGAAAAACCTAGAAAATTTTGCAGTTTTTAGGAACCTACAACTTTGGAGGGGTCAAACACCTACAAACACAAAATGTTATCTTTAGGTCCTGGTACCATTAGATTCATCTTTGAATCTAGTTTCTAATGATGTAAGATTTGTGGAGTTTCATTAAGAGCTGAATTTTTGTGTTTCACTAAACATATCATTTAAAATTTCATTGTTAGGAAAATTTTTGAATGAAAATTCAATAACTTTAAAATGAACATAAAAATTTCAAAATCATGTGGAACACTTTCCACCTTTCTGCTTCAAAGGTACTCTCGATTTTTTTACTGACAGTGGTCAGTATGAAAATCAAGAGATTTATAAAATGTAACTTAGATAATCTTAGTTTTTTTGTCTTCTTCCATTTCAAAAAATAATAAAAAATAATAATTTTAATAAAAGGAAATTCTTAGAAAAATAGTCGGTCTTGCTAATTGATGTAGATTAGTGGTGATTTTATTTCCAAAATGAATATGCCTAAAAGAACACGGGAGTTCAAAAAATGACTATTTGCTAACTTTCTCAAAGAATGCATCCAAATATATGCAGTTAGTAAACAACAAATTTACCCCTCTATATGTCAATATTTTTTTTTTTAAACAAATATGAGTATGGAGGTAAGACAATTCTCTACAAATCTTGTTTTTATGTCAAAGCATAATTTGCATTAAAAATATGAGTTTAATGGAGTTGAAGTTGAAAAAACATAAAAATTTACAATTTTCAATGTCAAAAAAGAAAAAATGTTTCCCAACTTCACACTGCCGCTATAAGCTAAAATAAAGGCTTGAAGATCTTACTCGATTAGCATAGGTTCCCCCTAACCTTACCTCCTCCAATAGTAGTCCAAGGTGCTAATCAAATGGGTAAACATCCTTCTCCTTCAAATGAAATAGATGCTACATATTTGATTATGATAGGTGATTGATCCATCTCTCATACTCCATTTATTTTAACCTATGAGATCTATAATAAAAATTTCCACAATTGTTTAATAGACTCAGGGGCTTCCTCTAATATCATGCCAAAATCAGTATGTGCGAAATTGAACATAACTCCTCAGAGTTCTCTTGTTCATATAGTACAACTTGTTAGAACTAAAGTAGAGGTTGTTGGAGAAATAAATTTCATCTTTATCAGAGTGTCATCAAATCTTAAGGTTTCCTAGAAAATTGATATATTGGTGGCTGATATTCCTGAGTTTTATGGTTTAGTGTTAAGTAGAGACTGGTCTGAAAAGCTTCATGGATATTTCGCAACAGACTGGTCACATATGTGGCTACCACACAATGGAAAGCCAAATCAAATTCGGGTAGACCGAGAGAAATTCATGAAGCATACAGTCACTTATATTGAAGGGATAAACGAGCCAGTAGCATTCAATAATAATATTATTGGAAATTACTCGGCAAAATCATTTCTTGGAAATTTTAACGCTCAACCATCACCCTTTTTCGATAATGCAGTTATCTCTCAAATCAAAAATTTTCTCGAGACAGACACTTCTAAATGTAAAAATTTTGTAGATAAACCAGTATTTAATTCTTTATTTTAGTGGCTCTAAATTCGAAGATGGTGCAGGAGCTGGCTGTATTTTAATAAGCCCAGAAGTAGAAAAAACCATGTTATCCTGCAAACTTGAATTCTATTGCACAAACAATATAGCAGAATACGAAGAATTAATCCAAGATTTGTACAAAGTAATTGATCTTGACATCAAATATCTGAAAGTCCTAGGAGATTCAGAAATCATTGTCAAACAAGTAATAAATACCATCCATTGTCATTCTGGACATCTAAAGCATTACCAATCATTAGTCTAGGAATTGACTACTTATTTCTTAGATTTCAATATTTCTTCTATACCCATAATGAAAAATGCAAGTGCAGATTTATTGGCTAATGTAGCATCGAAATTAATTCCATCTCAAGAATTTAGTCTCGATAGATTTTCCATTGAATTGATTTTTAGACCATCTATTCCTGACAATATTACTAATTGGAGAGTATTTAATAATGATTCTGATATCATAGATTTCCTTACATCTGAAGGATCTTATGATCATCAAATTCTAGATGAAAATGAACATGACACTCAGATAAAGAATGAACAAGATGAAAATCCAATTCCTAAGTCAGTTGTCAAATTAGAAGACCTTTATGATCTAGAAGATAGGTTTAAAAGAGTTACTAATTCTAAAACTCAAAATTCAACTTTAATATTTGAGTTAGTAAATCTCTAAATTGATGATAAACCACAAAATGTCAATTTAGGTCTTGGTCTATCTTTTGATGAAGGATTATCATTTGTCAAGTTATTAAGAACTTACAAAAGAATTTTTTCTTGGGATTACACTGATCTTAAAACATATGACACTTATGTTATTCAAAACACTATTCTTATGATTTCAAATGAGAAATCAATACAACAAAAGTTGAGGAAAATTCACCCGAATATTGAAAATCAAATCAAAACAAAGTTGAATAAACTCCTCAAAGAAAAAATCATCTTTCCAGTTAGACATTGTAAATGGATTTCAAATTTGGTTCCCGTCAGAAAGAAAAATGGTGATATTAGGATTTGTATCGATTTTAGAAATTTGAACAAAGCATGTCAAAATGACAATTTTCCATTACCAACCATGGAACAAGTACCGGGATCCGGGGATAATTTTAAGAACCCCCCTAAATTTATATATATAAAAAATAGGCGAATCCCCATTATACATAGGAAAAATGGAAGGTGATTTTATTAATAATATAATATGTATATATAATTTTTTGGCGAATCTCTCACGAGATTATATTATCCTGTAAAATCATGGCGAATCACCAGTACAAATGGCAAATCACTACTACAAAATGGTGAATCGTTGTCTAGTGGAGTTCGGAGTGTTGGTTCCAATGAAGATATGGTAATTGAACCAGGAGTAGAAGGAAGAGAACCACCGAGACCAAGCATGGCACATGGTGACTCGTGAAGGAAGTAGTTCTCGTGTAGTTTGGAAAACACGTTCTTCTAGTTCTGCTAAGCGTAGTGTTGTTTGTCATGCTACTACTAGCACTGATATTGAGGTTGGAGAGGAGTTTGAGGAAAGGTAGCAGTGGTGTAGAATTACAAAGAGTACTCCATTTTTCCCTTTGGTATTTGTGCCTGCAAGACCTTCTGTCCATTGAACCAACAATTAGTCGTTCAACCAACAATCAACTTGACTGAGTTGATTAGGTACAAGTCAACTTAGACTAATCTTCAAAACTATGCTTTGCACTATCCCATATTTATCACACTAATGCTACACAACATTGTGCATTTGCACCTAACTCATAATAATTCTTTTCCAAGAAAAATCTATAATAAGAAAAATATTTTACTATATTCTAAAAGGTGAAGATGTCGAAATCATGCCACAAAGTGAAAGGAAATAAAATATCTTTCCTCAAACCACCAAATATATAAAGAAAACAATAATAATTATAATAATAGAACTGGATCTATCAATCTATCGATATATGCATGATATGAGAACCATAAGCATTCAAGAGACTAATTTCAAACTCAACAAAATCCTCTAAACAAGCAACAAACAAACCACTAAAATTTTCAAAGATATCAAGGCTAGACATTAACACAAATTCATGTACTTGAATAAGCCCATTGTTGCTTAGCGTTAGACTTCTTAAATTAGTTCTTTATCATTTAATACTATGACACTATCTATGTGAAAATAAATAGGTCCCAACTTCATCAAATCTGATTTCATTTCCAATCAAAGATCAAAACTAGCTTCGTTTCCAATACCAATATAAAATCACACATTTTCCAAATATCAATAATTATTTTCCAAGAAAATATAAAACTCAAAACTCAGCAAAATTCCCCAAACACAAGCAACATATATACCATTAAAATTTTCTAAGATGTCAAAGCTAGACATCAAGGTAGTTTCATGTACTTGAATGAGCCCATTGATGCTTTGCATTAGTCTTGTTAAATTAGTTATTTATCATTTAATACTAGTCAAACACTACCCATGTGAAAATAAATAGGTCCCAAAATCATCAAATCCAGCTTTATTTCCTGTCACAAATAAGAAACAAAAAATGTAAGGATTAAATATGAAACATCAATCTTAAAATAACACACATGAAAGAAATGTAGCTGCAATGTTACAATGAAAAATACAAAATATAGAACCCATTTTTACCTGAATTTGACATGTGGTAATCTTGCATGATCAACGGAACATGTATACCAAAATAACAGTCCTAGGGTATTTCAATTTCCCAATTCTCATCTTGGTCATCATTTTCTACATTGTAAACATGATCTTCTCTAGATGTACTGTCATTATGAGCCTCCAAAACATTATGTTCTGTATCAAGTTCATTAGATAAATTTGTTATATTGTTTTCTCCCCTTCTATCACAATCTGATCGCCAAAGCGCTAGTGCTCTTTCATATGGAAAATTTTCAACATCATACTTTGTTACATATAATATTAAACATGTATCCACATGTTTATCAAGCTTGTTCCTCAACTTTGACTTCAAAAATGATAGTGCACTAAACATTCTCTCATCCTCCACTGATCCCAAAATCATAGTTTGACACAAATATGCTAATTTAAAATATTCTGATATGTTTTCTTGCAGGTATTGGCTAGCACTTAAAGTATTCCATAATATTTTTATAGCACCGTTTTCATTAGGATTCTCCAGAAAAGGATATTGCTTCCACATTGTTTCAGCAAAGCGTCCACCTTGTTGATACAATTTTGATGAATCTAAAATACCTTCAATCTGTTCTCCATGTATCGATACTTTCTTGCAAAAGTGGTCTACTAAACATTTTAATCTCTTTTGAAAATCGGCTTTTAAATTTCTTGAACATTGACAATTGTTCCAATATTGAGGGTATACCACACACATGGCCTCCAACAATTCATCTCGAGGAAATTGTTCTCTTATCTCTGATGATAGTGATCTTGCAATTTCTATCAAATTTTGTCTCACTGAGATAACAATATTATCAAATTGGTCTCTTGACATGGGGCAATCTTTGGTGATTCGTCCTGTCTTACTAATATAATGAAAGGGGACCATATACCCATGCACTATGATACATAGTATCCCTTTTTCATCAAACGTCAAAAAATTTTCAGTATTTTCTATATTGATGATCTTAGTCCAACTTGTAAACTCTGGACCAGTAAAAGAGTTCGGCATCATATACAAATTATCCAATGCAAGGCATGCTGACTTTCTCGCATTTGTGTATTCGGAAATATACATTGTGCGATTCTGAGACATTTTCACGAGGACATTCATTTCATGTAGCATAGGAAGAATTCCAACCAATGTCAATAATGTTTCTATATCAGTTAGTCGAAAAAGAAGATCTTGAGCTTTGTCTACATTGTAGCGATTTTCATACATCAACCCTACCAAAGATTTGAACTCACTAAATAGTCTTTGAGTTGGTCCATTTAATGAGATCCATCTTGTATCAACATCTTTCAGTAGTTTTTTTCCATCCGTAACACCATATGCAAATTGTTGAAACTCTAAATATCGTTTGGGACTACGAGAAAAGTATGCATGAGTCTCACGTACAAGATCTTCAACTTTTGAAACTAATGGAAACTTGCTTACTATTTTAAATGCAAGATTCATCCTATGAGCCATACAATGAATATTAATCATATATGGCGAAGCTGATAGTTGTAGTCGAACACAAAGACCATTCCTTTGTCCTTGCATTACTGATGCTCCATCTGCTCCAACACATACCAGCTTTTTTGCAATCATTAAATGATCCATACCACTTTCCTTCAAAGTATTAAGAACAAGTTCATAAATATTTTCAGCTTTAGAAGTCTCTCTCATATTTTTAATCCCAAGTAGATAGGAATGCCTAATATGGTCATTAACCATATAAATGCTCATGCAGATCCATGAAGTATTATCAATAGTTGTAACCTCATCCAAAGACAATGCCAAAAACCTAGCATTTGCAATCTCCTATTTCAAATCATCAATTTCTACTTGAGCTAGATATCTTGCCCATTCCCAACCACTAGTTACGGACCAATGAGAAGATGGAAAGTTTGGCACGTGAAGAAAAGATAGAAATTTCATCTGATCTGGATAATCTGTCATAGGACGACCTTTACATAAGATGTGAAATACCGTGCTCAATTGTATCGTCTTCGATAACAAACTTCTTTCCATCGTCTTTTCAAATTGAGATATGATGGTTCCTCCACTTGCCTCAAGTTTCTTCTTATTTATTAAATATTTTTTGTATTCTTCCACACATTGGCTATGTCGGCATTCCTCCATAGATTTCCATCTGACAATAGATTTCTCTTTACCATCTACAATTTTCTTTTCATAAACCTTTCCTGCATGTTTTTGTACTGTATCTAGCTTCATCTGAAATTTCACTACCTTGCAACTTTTCCAACTACACGCAAGACATTTAACTTCTCGTAAATCCTCATTTGTAGAAGGTATTTCTTCAATAAATGGAAAACTTGAGAGCCAATCATCTTGGAATTTTCTCACTATGGTCCACTGGCCTTTTTTCCTTTTCCGTGAATGGTTTGTGTCACCTTCCAAGGAAATATCTTTAACATTTTCATCATTAATTTCTGTTGAAACTGCATTTATCTCACCCTGATCACTTGCGGAACCTATTATTTCATCCACATATGGATATCAGATGCATTTTCACAAGATTTAACATCTCTCTCAGTAATAGATTGTTCAAAGGAGCTTGAAGCATGAAGAGAATGTGTATTCTTGGATTGAGACTTTTTAAAGTATGATAATACATCAATTTGCCTTGATAGTTTCTTCCCGAGATTAGATTTTGACATCTCACTGAATATTCCAGAAGTAAAATTTCAAATCGATCTAGAAACCTGCATCAATAGTTTCCAAGAGTTGAGAATTACTAGATTTGTAAGTAGCTTTCAAAGTAAAATAAGTGTAATGTTCACAAAAACCATTATGCGATTTTTTATTAAAATGTTGTGCCAAGGCCCAAGCCAAAAAGAAAAAATAAATCATTATACACAAAACAATAACATCATGAGTCATCATCTATAAAACAAAGAACATCATTCAAATATAAAATATAAAAAAAAATTCCACTAAATTAAATCATATCTCCAAATCACCTAATGAACACTTGAAAGCTTTAAACAAAACAACAAAATATTACAATAAATTTAATCATCCTTTCCAAAACACCTCTCCCTTAAGTTGTAAAGAATTGGTTATAAGAAGTTGAAACATATCCGCTATCATCTTCCATGATAAAAGTGAGGAAGGAAACTAGTCAGTTACTAGTGATTCTTTTACTTATCAATGGAAAGAAATCCCTTAAGACATTGTCCTCCTGTTGACCATAATTTCCTTTCCATAGTGAAACACGTCCAGTATGGCCATGAAATAACCTAAAAAGACTCAAATGTTTTCCATGATTTGTAAACACACGGGTGCCATGTAAAGTTTCAGGCCCAAAAAAGCACGTTTGGGATCCTATAAAGAAAAATTAATTATTGTATCAAACATTTAAAACTACTAATTAGCAATTAGTGTTTGTTATTTAACCAAGTTCCATTGAAATAACAGTCATGGGATGTTACCAAAGAGTTAACCAATAGATAAATGCACACCACAAATCATACATTCATTGGAACTTCCCCTCCCATGAATGACCATCTAAGGGAAAGGGGCAAAAAAGAAGAAAAGAAGTCAGCGAATCACCATAGTCAACCAATGATTCTTAATGTCAAATCATTGGAAACTACAAATCAAGTGCAAATTTAACCCATGCATCCATGGGTTGACAAAAAGAGTTTATAGCAGCCACAAGCTAATCATTCTACGACTACGAGTCTACCCAAATCTGACACAAACTCCTAAAACTTGTTGATTATAAATTCCCCAAGAAATTTCACTTGGTTCATGAGAGAATGAAAGACAAGTGCAAATAAACTTCCATGAAAGACGAGTGCAAATATCCTTCCATGAATGGATATCACTCTCCAAAATCATTTTGGGCATATTCCAATATGTAGGAGCCAGGGAAACATGGTGCATAACATCAATCTATTGTGCCTGAATTTAAACTGCATCAAGGGAACATTTGCACTCTTCACACATTGAACATTGAAGACAATTAATTAATGCCTGACATGACCATAGCAACAAAAGCATCAAGCAGAGACTATAACAAGATTATGTGAAAGTGAGAAAGAACACCCATCATGAAGCATCAAGTAAATTGTAATATCATCCACAACATCAACATCACTGTTGGGAAGATTTTGATCGCCTTCGCCTACTAGAAGTAACTTCTAGTGGTAAAGGTGGTTTTAAAGCTAATCTACGCGAACGACGGGGGGTAGGATTATGTTCTTCCATGATTGCTGATTAATTTTAACCAAAAATAAATAAACAAAAAGAGGGTAATGCTAGGCAAAAGGGTTTACCAGTAAACTGTGAACTGCAGAATACCTCCTGGCAAGCCAAGAAGTACAGGCAGGAAATCTCCCCGAATGCTATGTTCGGTGTATCACAATTTAAAGGCGGCCGACTCGGTTCACTATGGATGGATAGCACCTAAAAGTTGTCCTCCCAAATATACCCGAAGGTACGTGGAGGCCCAAGTCCGTAATAGTGCTGTCTAATGCGAAACCGCACAGTGAGAGCACCACCTATATACTTATCGTACTGTAATGCCGCCCCAAGGGACGTGCTACGATATACTTACGTACGTGGGGTGAGATATCACACTCGGAATGTATCGCAGACAAGTTAACAACAGCTGTTATGTTTTACGACACCGGAACACGTCTCTAGCCTAGACCTTCTAAATGTTATTGTTATGGTTCCAATGCATTTTTAGATAAATTGAGATTAATTTTATGTTGATCTTGCTTAACAATTTGGCTTTCAATGGTACCGCGATGATGTATGTAGAAATTCCTAAATGCAAACTAAGAATGATAAGCAAACTTTTCACTTTTAGTTTTTCAATGAAAGACCTAGCTACAAAGGGAAGAGAGCAAATAATTTTGTGAAAGGGCAAATCAATGAACAAAAGAAAACATTGAGCACAAAACTAAATGCAGATTTCCTAATGTTCCTTTTTTGCAAAAAAAACACAATCCTACATGCAAATGCAAGTTTTTCTTTTCAGTTCCTTTAATGTTATGAATGCAAAAAAGAAACTAAGTGCATCAAACAAATGCTTTTTACTTTTTGAGAAATGAAGAATATGAACGACAATTGTATAACTTCCATCATTGTCAGCGTATACATGCCATTTACAAAATGTCAAGGAACTAGATTAAGAAGAGATATCTCAAAGATCGAATTAAAAAGGAAAATAAAACAATCATCATGATACAAGAAATAAAAATATCAGATGTATTAAATATTAGATTTTCTCTAATTGACAACAATTTGCTTTCTGTCTGCTCAATATTAGTTCTTATTTTTCTGTTATCCATTCTCATTTATTTAAAATTCTCATAAAATTTACGTAAAAGGTCCTTCAATTCCCTAATTTATTCTTCATTTTGAGGTTTTATTTGAATTCATCACATTTACTTTTCATTTATAAGGTCTACTTCCTTTTCTTCGTAATTAAATATTTCTCTGAGGAACATGTCCAAAGAAATTATAGCTTATTTTTCCAACGAATTTCCATAATCAGAATCAAGCTTAAAAAAACATCTATGAACCAGGTTCACTTATGAGAATTAACTAAATTCTATTTTTTAATAAGAAAAAGGAGGCTTATATCAAGATAAGACAATCTCTCCATGCAAGGAACAATTTCCAAAGTATAATATTAAATGAATTCCTCAATGTAAGCTATTAACTTCTCTATGGTAGTATCAAACTGGTGTTTCAAGTAAGGATGAAATCATGAGGAGGCTTTCATTGATATTTACTTTTCTGAAAGATATTTTCTAAAGGAATCTACCTCCAAATGTAAGGAATCTCTGTCATTTTCATTTTGAGCGGCTTGAAAATCCATTTCATGTGGCCCAAACATATCCTACCACCTGGAATCCATAATGTTTTACCTACCACTCAACATCTAGATCCCAATTTTTTCTCTATCCACTTAACACCAACATTTCAACTGTTGCGCACTCTTGAAATATGAAATATGCATACTGTGTTATTTGCACTATCATAATGATATCCAAAATCTGGACCTTTCTTTAAAATCCAAATATTCAAATATCTAGATTTTAAAGAAAGACCCAGATTCAAATTTTCTAAGTTATGAGTTTTCCTTGCTATAATGTTTTGCCTTAATTATTGGGATATCTGAATCATTCTACTCAGTTCCAACTCACCCACTTGTCCACTTGCATCTGAAATCACATGTGGCCTATGATATTTCTAACATATCACTTGGGTTATCATAAGTTTTTGCATGTTAGGTTATGTGGCATCACAAATGTGAAATTATGTTGTGTTAGATGTATCATCATTAATAATGTGTGTTATCTAAGATGAGTCATCCTATATGGAACCCAAATCTGGGATATCTAGATTTAGTGTTCCTCTACTCATATTATAGATCATATATATTAGCATCCTATCTCTAAGCCATCCATATATCCAAAATTTCTCTCACCTGACTACTCTTCACTTACATGGTATATGACTTAACATCCAACATGTCATTCTTTATGGCATGTGACGTGTCATTCAGATCTATGTATCTATCTCTTCACTTTAATCTTTATGATATTCATTTCTTCTAGATTACAGAATGTCCATCCATCCAAATTTCACTCTAGGAATGATTTTTACCATTCAAATCCTTTTTTCCTTGAATACAAAACATACAACCTTCCAAATTTTCCTATAGGAATGATTTTTACCATTTAAATATCTAGAAATGTGGCTATTTGGCTTCCTTAGTAATTTAGTCGTTTCATTTTTTGGTGTTCTCTGTTATGTCCATTCTGCTATTGGTAATAGGTTTTGTCCATTTTTATTTTGGAGATATGGGTTAGTGGTTTTAATTATTTTGGAAGTTGGATTTTTGTAGCTCATTTTGACTTAGTTTTTTGGAGACTCATAAGGGCATGAAAATCTACCAAAGTTCTAATATGTACATTGAATATGATTGTCTGATAATGCAATATATCTACCATGTTTCACAGTTACACTTCCTTTGCATTCCCAGCCTTCCTCTGCGTTCCCAGCGTTCCCATCTATTGGTATGGTGCTAAATGAGCATTGGTATTGTTATCAGACCCACTGCGCATAATTATTTTTGGGCTTTTAAGTTTCTTTGGTCTGAGAGAGGTTGATCAAATACACTAATATCACACATGAATTTTTCAACAATAGGGTGAATGTATTGCTCTTCCAGGAAGCACCAAAAGCGCTTGTATTTGTGATAACATTTGATATAAAATCTAACAAGTTCCCTCGTTCCCCATGCCAATGGTGCTTCTCATTACTCATAAGTAAAACAAGAGAGTGGGGGATATTTTTTTTTGGAATGCCTTAATGCCCTCTCTAGAGAATGACCAATACATTAAATTTTTGCACAACTCATCAACCCAACCTTCATTTTTTTCCTTGAGTTCTCTTACCTCTATCAAAACTTTTATAAGACTTTTGTTGCCTCATCAAGACATGCTGCATGCTCTGAAACAGATTGACTGTTCTTTCTACCATTTTCCACAAACAAATTACTTTAAATCTTCTCATCATCATGAACTTGAGGATTTGAATTATTGTTCCCATTGTTATTCTGCTCCACAATTGATACATATACACAACATCTGGCATGATATCCTTTCCGATGGTTTCCTGCCACATGATGCCACTCTGCATGTTTCAGTAGACCACCAAATTTGCCCCCTTTGAATTCAACCTGAGTGGTCTCTTCATTTTCTGTCTGTGTCTAAAAAGAATCAAACCCTCAAGCTCTTTCCCCAAATTACCCTGGATATGTTTATTAATAAACAAAGATGTTGAAAAAGTGGCATCCATCATGTGCTTTATAATTAAACTCCACGTGTAGGGATAGAAGGCCCTTGCAATAGCTTGCACTGGTTGTAACTGTACAGGAGATAAGTGACATCCCATTTAAATATTAGTGGTGTATGAAATTGTGGCACTGGAATGAATATCAAATGTTGTATTTACTTATGCAAATTTCAGAATTGAAAAATAGCATCCATCTGCGGCTTTGGTCACTTGTGTTATAATCTGTAGCTTCCAAGTTTGAAGGCATCTAAAAAAAGACCTAAGTAGACTCCCACTTTCTAGAAGTTTTCTGTAACTAGAGACTGTAGCTTGGCTATGGGTATGGGGTTTCTATACACAACAATGCCAATTCCCTCAATTGCAGCAAATACAATACCAGCTACTAAAACATCCCAATCACCTGTTTTCCCAATGATTGTAGCTAATGCATTTGTTGTATAATAAGTTAATAACCTAGAGCAGGAGGAAAGTTTTCACTGGAAAATTGCTTCAAGCTCCATTAATTTTCTCTGAGAGTTGACTTGCACTTGCACGAACTACTCTACCCAAGAGACTGTTACCAAGCCTTGATGTCCTGGTATCTCTTCATTGAAAGTGCCACCACTTTAGCACTTATTGTTTTCACTTTGTTTCTCGCTCTCAGTATTATTTTCTCTCCTCTTATGTTTGAAAACCAAAAAAAATATAGAAATCTCCATTATGCTCAGTGTTTTTGCTGAAGCAATGCCCAACACCTCATCGTACTCCTACTAATTGGCAAGATTACAATGAGCCCGACTAACAACCTAGATTCCCATTTCAATTTCTAAAAAAAAAAACTCCTTTCTAGAATTTACATGGCTTCCTTAAGGTGATGCTCGAAAGAAAAAATAGAAAACAAGAAACAACATTGTGTCACATTGCTTCTTGTCATTAAATCTTCCAACTGCAGTGACAAAATACAGTGAAAGAAAAAATAATGAATGCAATCCAGCATCCCGCAAAACTGATGATATTGAGCTTCGGTTAACGATATGCACATTTCCAAAATCCAGTTTCACCTTTTTAGTAGACAAGTCCCTAAGAGTGAGAGTGTCACCAGGGTGGCATAGTGAGAGGATTTATTCACCCTATAATCTTCCATAATTAACCTTATCCTCGTAGAATTTGACCACTGAAAAGGAAAAGGCACTCAGCGTCACTGTAGCAGAGAAAATACGCAGAAGCCTCATACTCCAAGGCATCACACTAGAAAACTGCCAAAACCAAGATGTAAATATCTAGCAACTAAAATCATGAAGCCTCCCAATGAAAGCAACACACATTATAGATGGAAATATTTTTTTAGTAAAGAGAATAGGCAATGCCAACTACATAGAATAAGAATAATCTTTTTCATTTGTATTCTTATGCAACATTTCTGTTTGTGATTCAGGAAAACAAAATGATGGTTTCAACCATTTAAGGATTTGGGGCTACTATTTTATCAAAATTGCATGAATATCAACTAAAAACACAAGTCCAAAGCCCATTGATGTCCACTCATTGTGAAAACTTAAGACTTGGGTCATATGGAAAAATGGATAAGATTGATCACAAACATAAAATGAAGGAATACACCAGAGAAACCATCTCATTTAAGTCCCTGTACAGTTCTTTATCTACATATCCATTGACTTGTTATGACACAGGTGGTGAAGAAGGTCCAGAATCCAATCAAGTAGCAAGATAACCCAAATCATGCATGCCACCATATCCTCTAATATCCTTCCAGCTCTTCCTGAAGAACTGCTAATCCATTGACATGAATTGTTGCTCTTCATGATTATTAACACCCAACTGCAAAATCTAAGGACTTTATAGCTCAACAATGTAGCTATACTAGACTCAAAATTAACATTTTTGAGTTCAATGATAGATCCATATCCTGCTTCTGAAAAACCTATGGACCAATTTCATCTTTGGGCCAAATGTATACAGCCAAATGCTGAAAACCACCAATCATCATACTAAGTATGGTCCTCTGTTTTTTCTGTCAAATATGGGAACCCAACTCAAGATCTGTGACAATTTTGCCTGGGGGATCCATTAAAGCTTATGTGGTTACTCTTGATTTCCAAGCAGAGAAAAACAACAATCTTTCTCAGTATTCAGATCTCAATTCTCTTGTCAGATTTCAATCCAAAAGGTTCAATGGTTTTCATATGGGATCAAGTAATTTAGAACCTTGCAACATATATTGTCAAAAATAATTTCACCATGAAGCACAAGTTAGAAAAGAAACCCCAAAACCTTTACTCTTACATAATTTCTGAAAAAAAACATGTAGCAATAGAGTCTATGGTAGTTTCAAGTAGCATAAATATCCTTGTATATCCACAATTCAGTCCTTTTATTGACTCATGGTCCTCTGTTAAAACAAGCTCACTGCTTGACATACTCAATATAGATTGTTAACAAAAACATCCAAACACATTTTACTATGATATCCCTATACTCAACTGTGTATCGACATATATAATGCATTAAAAAACCCTTCTCTTCCCAATACCAATCCTGATGAGAGAAATTCCAACCATATACATATGAACTCAAACATTGAAACCCATCTATAAGTAAATGTCATAAGTCATAGTTTTTTAAAGGAGTATCCGATCAAATCAATAGATCGAAAACAACATTTAGATTTTATGGTGCAGATGGTTATGCATACAACAAATTAGTGAAAATATTATGACCATAGTTCAAATTGTTTCATCCCACTCAGCCAAAACATCCCTTACTCAATAGTAGCAATATGTCCTTTATATCTTAGGGAAATCTTTTTAGTAGTTACTCTTGCAATATTTAGTGACTGATCATAGAATAGTATTGTCGAACATGAGTCATTGAAAAAGGGTCTTGGGGATCCAAATCACAACCAATCAAATCATACAATGATATGTTATCTATCATTCTGGATTTGGGAAGGGATCTGCAGGAACATTATCTGGTTGAATGGCCAAGGTGTGTGCTCTTGTCACATAGACCTTGTATTCATCATCGAATTCTATCCTGAAGGCTGCTTTAATGGCTTCTGTAGAGGTTCTGTGACCACCCCCCGTATCACTCATGAGAATAAGAACAGTCTTGGTTCGTTTTGTAGCCAATTCCATGAGATCCACCCTTTGTAATATGGTCAATTATTCCTTTTTAGGCTTCAACCTCTGAACTACAATCCATCTTTGATTTATCAATGCAATTATAGCTGGCGCTAACACGATGAATTTGTTTTGAGAGAGGATATTCTGTGCATAAGATTTGGTACCAGTTTCATTCTTAAAACCCAAAACAGATTGAAAACTCGAGTGCAAGTTAAATCATGCATGCCCGTAGCCCACCATCCTCATTGCATTATCCCATTTGATTATCATCTGCCATGCTAAAAGTGAACCTTGACAGCTGCTATGGAATAGTTGAGATAACCAGACCATATCTCGTAAAAATTTTAGACACTGTACACATTCATTTCTGGGCACCTATTATGACCAAGCCATGTACCTGCACATTATCATAGAGCTCAAACAATGGATCGGAGAGCAGTTTCATATTTTTGGGGACTGCAAAATATTCTCTCCTGGATAGATGAACAAGAAAAAAAAGCTTCTTGCATTACTTCGGTTTTGTAATGTGGGGTGGATAATAAGGATACATCAATGTATCAAAATTAGGTCTCCACCATACAACAACACACTCTCAAATCTGCCAGCCCGGTTGAAGAGTACTTGAATTTGCAGCAATTTTTCTCGACAGTTTACGCTTCAAGCCTCTAATTTCATTTTCACCAGGCTTTAAGCATCCTCCAAGAAGCTTACAAAAGGTGTTTCCAATTTGCAGTAACAATATATGGGGATGGTTGTGCTCCTGTACTAGGAGGATAGCTTCCACACTTGTCTACATGCCTTCTTTCAAATAATTGACTTTTATTCTTACAGTGCATGCTGCAACGGAAGGGTGTCTTTCTCCATCTTGGGCTCTTTGGTCCCAAATGTGTCAGCTTGACGTAAAGTGACATTATAAGCGGTCCGACAACATATTCTCTTGTCGATGTATTATACATCGAGAATCGAAATTCCCACGACAACGAAGTTTTCTTATTTCTTGTGTTATTTCCATGACCTTGGTACACTTACGGCTTGTGAATGGGATAGCAACTCTATCTCTTTGTAAACTTCGGTAAGCGCGGCGAAACCTACTTTCAAATATTTTCATGTTCCTTCGTCAGTAACACAATCGATGTTAATATTTTCTGTGATTATTTTTCTAGATTTTCTTATTTAAATTCTGCAACTCAGGGATAAGTTTCCATTGCTTATATATTGAAAAGACTGTTTATGTTGGTGTTATTTCCATATTTCCATAGACGATCGATTTTTTACGTTTGTACAAAATCGTATTCTTGATCATGACAAATAGGCGAAGGTGCATACCCTTGAACAAGCTAACGGCGTTATCACGGACTGCGAGAGCGTCGAGCGAACTTGTAAATCCGGCGTGCGCTTGAGGTTGAGCGCGGCTCTGGCACACTGTTATCTCCCACAAGAACACCAATACCATATTTTTCGAACTGTATATCTTTGCTATATACCAACTGGAAGGGCCCTAACAATGAACGGACTAGCGAGGGTCGCCCTGGCTCAGCCAGCAAGAAGATCGGTGTCCAGCGGCCAGCCACCACTCCTAACCATTGAAAAAATTGGGGCGAATCACTGTAACTCCTCATTTGAACCCTGTAAATCCAGGCGAATGCCATGGAAATTTGCTCCATAAGAAAAAACTCGGGGCGAATTTCATTTTTCCAGTGTTATGCGCCCTTTTTTTTGGTGGGCTAATACTTAATAATTAATTATTTTTAAAATATTTATTGGGCTAACTTTTTAAACAATAGAAAATGGGTTTTATGTAAAAAATTAGCCCCATTAAAATTGAAAATTTATGTAAAAGAATTAGCCCCATTAGAATCGAAGAAATCACTTAAAGATCGCCTTTGGGCTAAATTAAGCCCTAAAATTATCCCTAGTTGAGTATTTATTTGACTGTGTTCTTCTTGAAATATTATTAAGATTGCATTTAGTATTACAAATCTTCACTTATGTTTTCAATGTGGAATTTTCCAACCAACTTTACTAGCTCCATTATGCTTCTATTCACATTGTACTAATTTTTTGCATTACTCAAATTGATATTTAAATATTTTACTTCCTCTTCATGGCTATACGCTCTTGTGAATCCTCCATACTTCTGTTCCTCATATTAAATTTTATCTATTCTTTCTACACCCATAAATCTATAAATGTGCAAGAAACCGTTACTCTTAGAAATTGTGCATAGCATAATTTTTTATTAATTAGGATTTGGGCCTTTATTCATTTCAATCAATGAAGAAAATAGATGAAATAATCCGATTTCTAAAATTTCAAGTATAATATCCAATGAAAAATTAGGCACTTCCCTGCCTCTTGGCACTGTTGACCCATAATCATAAGAAAAGTATCAAGAAGGAAGGATGCTGGACCATCTCAAACATAACTGCAGGAAAGAAAGATCAAATATAGGTTCCTTAGCTATATTGCTTTATATATTAAGAATGACACTTTATTGAATGTATTATTCCTTGTAAAATGTTGTTTAAGTTCATGTATCCTAAGTTTGGATTTTTTTACAGGCTGTGATTGACACACACATTATTCCTCCACTTGTACAATTGCTGCAAACTGCTGAGTTTGATATCAAGAAAGAAGCAGCATGGGCTATATCTAATGCTACTTCTGCTGGTACACATGATCAAATCAAGTATGTATTTAATGAATATATATGATCAACACAAGAATATTGCTAAAATGGGTTGTCTAGTAATGAATAAAGGGCTCAACTTACAAGATGTAATGTAATGAGATGTGTTTGTTGATAATAATCAGTGTGATGTACATATGTTCAATAATTTGTGTCAGTTGATACAATGAGACAAAATATTGATTCCTGCTTTTGGTTACAGATATCTTGTGAATCAAGGATGCATTAAGCCTCTATGTGATCTTCTAGTCTGTCTAGACCCAAGAATTGTAACTGTTTGTCTTGAAGTGCTAGAGAATATTTTGAAAGTTGGGGAAGCAGAGAAGGTTTGGGGCAACACTAGAGGTGTAAATATCTATGCACAGTATTTTGATGATGCTGAAGGACTTGATAAGATTGAGAACCTACAAAGTCATGACAATAATGAAATTTATGAGAAGGAAGTAAATATTCTTGAAACTTATTGGCTGGAAGATGATGAAGATGACCAAACAGTCAATTTTTACCTCTCATATTTAACATTTTAAGTAACCTATAATGATATGAGTCAAATTTAAATTTCAAATAGGTCTTATGTTTGTCATCAGAGAATAATTTCAAATGTTATTCTAGCACTAATGAAATGTAAT
>JAXQQM020059620.1:0-22889 GCA_034641835.2 Pinus albicaulis | reverse complement strand
GAAGCGAAGCGAAACGTGACCTCCCCAAATTTGGGAAACGGGGAAACGCGGTATATATATATATATTTTATATATATATATATAATATATATATATATAATTTAAATTTATATTATAATTTAGGACATTTAAGAAATGTTATGTCAAATCATACAACTTACAAGTTTAAACTTTAAAACATATATGATAAATCATAAACTCAAAGCATAAACTATTACAAATTTACAAGTTACAACACATTTACTCATGAATGATCATTGATAACAGACACATAATGAAAATAGCAATATCGGAACCTCCAAAACCAGCGTTTATTTTATATCAAAATGTCAAAATCAGCCTTTATTATATATATGAGGTTGCAAGTACAATAAAGTCAAAAGAGTCAAGACTAAAGTCTAATACTCATTATCAGAATCCTCATCAAATATAGCAGCAGAAGCATGCTCAGCAGTGGATGGTGTAGCTGAAGAAGATGTTTGGCCAATTCCACTTCTCTGATCTTGGTCCTCAATATTCAAGGCAGCAAGAGAGAGATCCAAATCAGGATTTTCTGGTTCCACGTCCCACTCCTTAGAAGGACCATTTCCATATTCTGGACCCCTACGAGATGCAAGGCGAAGGTTGGAGTGCACATAAACAAGATCCTCTGCCTTCTGTGAGCCCAACCTGTTACGCTTCACAGAATGAATAAAACCGTAGGTGCTCCAATTCCTTTCTGCTGATGAAGAGCTTGCCACTTGTGAAAGGACGCGAATGGCAAGGTTTTGCAAATGTACACCATTTGCTCCATGACAAATCCACCACCTAACCGGATTCATGGTGCTTCTCTCCTCCAAAGATGATATATCTGAATAATCATCTATACCTGCAGCAAAACTGGCAAATTCCTCCTTCACCTCCCTGTGTAGATGAGCTGGAAAAATTCTCATAAGGGCTTTTTTCACCCCATTAGCCACCTCTCTATCCTTATGGGGTGCCTTCCTCTTCCCATTGCTTTGAGCAATAAGTTCCTCATCATAAAATTTTGGGTTTAAGGCATGTGCTAAAGTATGCAATGGAGTGTTGAAATTGTTCCACCTGTCAACAATGATTCTCTTGATTAATTCCGCAAACTGACCATCTACAAACAAAAGCTGTGGTGACTCCTGTGAAATAATTTCCATAGTTTTCTCAACCATGGAATCCATGCCATCATATACCTCTCCTAAGAAAGGTTGGTCGGTGTCAGCATGCCGAAGAAGCTCAAATGCAGGGGTTGTGAACAGTAGCAAGAAATCTACCTTGCTCCACCAATCCTCATCAAGGCACATTCTACGCACCGCAATTCCCCGCTCTGAATCTGCTTGTCTCCACTCAACCCAAAGCTGACTCACCACCATAGACACTAATGCTTGCTTAACCTCAACAAGGCGGCGCAACATTATGAAGTTTGAGGCATATCTTGTCTCAGCAACTTTTAACAACTCCAATTTGGAGTACTCTCGGAATATTGCTTGAGACTGGTGGTGGTTGGTGATGAATTTCACAATTTCCCTTGCTTCCCCTGTGAGTTCCTTTATCCATGGAACTTTGTTGTCGATCTCCTCTAAGATCAAATTCAAATTGTGGACAATGCAGGGTGTCCAAAATATGTGGTCATACCTCCCCTCAATAATCAAACCTGCAGCTTTGCATACCGGTGCATTATCCGTGATAACTTGCACCACCCTGTTAGGACCAACCTGTTCAATAGATTTGATAATGACATCAGCAATGAATTGTGCATCTTTTACCTCTCCCGAGTAGTCTTCTGCCTTTAGAAACATTGCTCCTTTTGGTGAAGTGGCAATGATGTTTATCAATGGTCTACGCCTTGTATCTGGCCATCCATCTGAGACTATGGTAACCCCGGAGCTAGTCCAAGAAGAATGAATTGGTGATAGCACATCCTCCACAAGGTCCTTCTCATTTTTTAGAAGTTGAGTTCTAAATTTCTCATAGTTGGGCCCCTTGTACCCTTGAGGAGCTTTGTTAACTGCCCTTATCATATCTTGCCAGTAAGGTGGGCGAACAACACTGAATGGGAGACCACATGCATAGATGCACTGAGCCACTCTGGAATCAACTTCTTCTCTTCCTTGCACATTCACCAGTTTAGCAATCTTGCTATCTTGAACTGTACCAGATGCCCCTCTGGATGGTCGTTGTTCTGGTTGTTGAGTGCCTCTCCTCTTCCTTGCTTCAATTACAATCCTTGGCTCACTGCTTGTTGGATTTTTAGCTACTTGACTAAAATCATCATGCTTTCTTTTGATTCCATCAGCCTGATCTTGCTCTCTTTGATATTCCCTCCTTACTATAGGGTCTGATGTTTTCATGCAACCTGCAGTCCCCTGTCCTCCTCCATGCAAAAGATGTGCCTTCACTCTTGGGTAAGAGCCCTTGTAACAATTATTGCAAAGAGTACACCGCCATTCCCATGAGCCACCACCTCCACATCTTTGCAACTTCTCAACATACCTCCAAAGAGGATAATATTCAGCCCTTGGGTTGGCCTTGGGGTTTGCACTTGAACCTTGAATGGAAGAAGCCATTGCTGCAAAAAAAATAAAAAACTAATCTATAAATAAAAAACGTTTTTTAAAATTTTGGTAGCATAAACCTTTGAAAAATAGACAAAACAATAAGAAAAAACAAAGAAATTGAATGCTACTTACCCAAAATAATTTTATGTTGCTGAAGCTACCCCAAAATGCCAGAAAAAACAAGAGAAATATGGCTGCAGCTAAGCCAAAAAACAAGAATGCCGTAGCTGGAAACTTCGCACTCCAAATCTGCTCCTCAAATCTCTTTCTCTTGCTACAGAAATCTCCTTTGCTCAATGGTGAAAACACCCAAGCTGAAGCACTACTCTCTTCCTCCTTCCTCCTCTCCAAAATCGCTCTTCACCAAGTGAGAATCAACTTGCTGAATTTGTGTGATGAGAGAAAGAGGCTAGGCCTCCTTTTATAACTTTAGAACCCTTATAGATGCCTCCAAAACCTAAAATAAACAAATTAAATATTATTTAATTGAGTAAATAAAAAAAAATTTAAAAAAAAAATCACAAAAATCGCTGTACGGAACAGGAAACGCGGTTGCGATAAGGCTGGTAGGCCCGCGTTTTCGCCGCATCGGGTGACGTTTCCTCAGATGAATGTGATCAGCACGGTCGGAACGCGTTTCCGCCTCGTACGAGACGCGTTTCACCGTTTCCGTACCGTAAATTTAAAAAAAAAATCACAAAAAACGCTGTACCTTAACAAACGAGAAACGCGTGCTGCCGTACTCGGTGACGTTTCCCGTACGCCGGGAAACGTACAAGACGCGCCGGGAAACGCGTTTCCGCCTCGCACGCAGACGCGTTTCACCGTTTCCCGTACCGTTTCCGCACGGAACTCACCCCTCTCTCTCGCGTTTCCCCGCAACTTAGTTTTCAATTAATTCATATTTTTAATTACCTCAAAAAAATGACTTTGACTTAACTACCAAGGCCCAAGGGTCCAAAATTTCTCAAAATTTTCAATATTCCCTTGGCTTGGGACTTTTAAAAATTTATTTTTTAGGGACCCACGAATTTTTCCTTTGAAGAATTTAATTTGATCCAGAACATACAATTAATTAAATTTCTGGCTTAAGATTTTTAATTTAATTTGACCAAAAAATTTCATTAATTGACTAATGAGGGGATTAATTATTTTTTCCAACTCTCTAATACTTTAGCTATGGTGTCTAACTATGAGAGACCTTGCACTAAAATATTTTACAACAAGATATTACAATTTGACACATGAAAAGGGGAGAACCCATTTGGAATAGACCCTCAAATAGCTACCCAATTTTGCGATTCAAAACATGATCTAGTAGACCAAGTAATTTGTAATAAAATAATCTAGCCAATTAGCTAGGATTATTCCCAAATTACTTTTTACAAAGACTCGATAGAAAACACTAGGACTCACTTAGTATCTTGACGACAAAATCCACCCTAGCTTTTGGGAGAGGCTGGAGGGGAAAACTCTGCCGATCACTTGTGTTGAGAAACACAAATGAATCAAGGAGACAAAAAACCTCCTAGGATAGAAATCGTCACCAAAATACTAGGCTTACCTAGGTTGTTACATACATGATGGTCTTACTAAGATCATTTACATTATAAATATGTAGAATGGGTTTACATCATTTATAAAACTGTCGACTGATGATGAAATCTGAATGGTTGGAACACCTCGAACATGATAAATCCCATTTGCAAAAATGGGGGTGTACTGCTATGGGGTCGTTGACACAGAGTGGTCAACACCGTCTACCCTCCCCATCCTTGAATTGGTGGTTTGGGCTCAAGTGCATTTACTTCCCATAAATCATTTCCTTTCTTCCCGAAGTTTGTTTGCTTTTGAGATTGCCAATGCTAGTGTGGGAGACTTCATGATTCATTTTAATTCTTTTCAAACTTTCTATTTGGTTTGTAATTGCTTGCTGATTTTCTGGCAATTTTGGCCTAGTTGATCCAGTATATTCCTTTGTCTAAGAAAATAATTAGTTTCTAGTTTCTTAACTTTCTCTTTGGGAAATCAAATGATTATCTCTGCGGGCAGTTTTGTGATGCTGAATAATGAAAATTGAAACTTGATTTATAGCTGATCATCAAATATCCAGTGTGTCGACCATATTCTTGCTTTTTATACATGTTCAAAATGACATTACAAATTTGAATTTATCTATTAAGCAAGTTATGATTTTGCATCTCCTTGTTTTGGAATTGATTTTCCAATTGTGATTTGCTTTTCAGCCATTTCCAATAGTTTTCAAATAAATTCACATTTCTTAGATTATATTGCTTCACTGTATGCCAAATTTAAATGTGGAAATTGGAAAGCCCTTAGGTTGAAGACTGGGGGGGCTATAATGATGTGGTTGAGCCTTATCTCTTTCGGTGCTGTCGACCTTGCCGCCTACACCTACCTACAGCTAGTGAGAAAAGCTTTTAACCCCACAAGGTGTGGTTGGTGGCAAGGAACCTAGAGAAATGGCTGTCACCTATTCCCAACTCTCTCCGTTTAGGCTATCTCCTTTGTTAGCTATGGGGGGTGGTCCCTAAAGAAAAACTAAGTTAAAGATGTGAGGTTTCTAGAAGAATGTTAAAGTGAGATGGATTAACTTTTTTAAGATTATAAGCAAATGTGATATGAGCAATAACTATTAACAACCATCAATACATAAGATAAACATAAGCATATGAACAACCAATGCCTTCAAAGTTTTTGCTCTAAAATGAAAAGATATTTACTTAAAGTAAATGAAATGCTTTCAAATGGAAAGCAAAAGTAATCCTGAAAGTGAAAGAAGAAAACTATTAGCACAATGAAATAATCAATACAAGATATAAAGATGCCTTTAAGATGCATGAACAATTGATAAATCATAGCATGCAAAAATATCTTGCCAAAATGAGAGCAATTAGTAATCGACTTGCAAAAAATGTAAATGAGATAATTCTTGTCAATGTCTATAAAAAATAACTTGTCTTCAAGCATTAAACAAGCATATAATCAAACTTGAAATAGAGATTCAAAATGTAGACTAGTGCCTTCAAGTAAACAATAGCTTGCTTCAGATGAAATTAAGCTCCAAATGGTAGAGAATTAGATGTTAGACCAAGATACAACATGAACATCAATTGCAACATAAAATAAGTAATACTTGAAAATGAATGCCCAAATAACAAGATACATCAGTCATCCATGAGCATAATGATCATCAACATAATAACATGAAATGAACAATATTCCAAGTACAAGAAAATTAAATTGTTGCAAAAAATTAAAGGGATCACAATACTTGCATCAAAAGTGCTTCTTGAAATGAGAAATAATATTTGCAAGTGAAACTTTAAACCATCAAGATAGCAAAAAGTAGGAAATTGCAAGTAAAATGTGATGAAAATATGCTCTTGGTTTATTTTATTAGTTAAACTTTAAAAGTAAGATTTCAATTAAGCTCTAATCCTTAGACCTCATGTTTGCCCAGAAATTTGGATCTCACAGTGAGGAGTCAATAGAGATAGAAGGTTCCTAAAAGTCTATACAACCAACTTAAGTTGGAGGTAAGTTTTAGTGATGCTTTGGGCATGTAAGATCTCTAAAAGTAGCTTTGCAAAAGAAAGAAAGAAACATTCAACTTGAGATATTTGCTTGACATAAAGTAAATGTTGCTTTGTAAAGTAAAATTTTCCCAAGTACTTGATGCATCAAAATATAAGATTGTAAAATGTGCTCAATGGTGAAGCATAAGTAAACTTTGAACAATATTCAAGCTAAATAAAATCAAGTTAAAAATGCTTGCCTAAAAATTGAATTTGCTATGAAAGTAAATGAGCTTAGACTTATATCAAATCAAAATAAATAGCAAGCAAAATGAGTGAGATGCATGGTTGTGTTAATTAACCAATTAGATGAGATGCATGCAAGTGAAAAGAGATCAACAAATCAAATGTAATGTTCCCAAATTTTAGCCTCAAGCTAAAATGAACATTATAGTTAGCATTATCTTTAGGTAGATGAATAAAATGGGTAGGGAGGCCCATTAACCTCTTTAGAAGGAAGAATAACATTCCTCATGTGAAAAGAGGAAGAATAAGCAGCTGGATTGAGCACCTATGGGTGTGAATAGGATTGGATCATGTGATTCAGTCATCTTTGACCAAGTCCACATGCACTGTCCAGATACATTGTATCTCCTTGATGGACTGCGCAATTTTAATGGAGGACAACTTGCATGAGCTTGGTGGCACATATGGATGGGACCCAATGTGGAGAGGTTCACTTGCTATATATGGAGAGGAGGGCAGCCATTGTTATGCATGCTTTTGATTATCATTTTTCTTTGGTCTGTTTAGACTTTGCTTCCTCTTGTTGTTTAGCAGGGTTGCAGTGCTGTTTAGCACAAGGGTGTTTCTGGTCGGGAATCCCTACCTCATCCTCAAGGAAGGAGAGGTTCTTTGGGCTATATTTCATCATTCCGGCATTTTGGCCAAGCTACCTCCTTCAGCGACAACGCAGTTTTTGTTTAGAGCTGGGTTGTGTTGCAGGGTGCAACAAAGAAGGATCTCTTAGAGTCATTTCTGGGCTTGTTTTTCAGTGGAGGGCTTGTTTATTCATTGGAGGATCAGTAAGAAGGCCTCCCAGGCATATTTCTACATCTTTGGCATCAGGCTAACCATCTGCTATCCCTCACAGCGCAGTCACCATCCTGAACTATGTTATTTTTGGAGGCATTTGCTGGGAGGGATCATTGAGCTCATTGGGAGGATCTATTTCTGAGTAGAGGGATCAACCTTCTAATCAGAAATACCATTGGAGGAGGACAACAGAATTTTAGATCTGTCATAGTCTCATTATATATCAGATCCAGTTGCAGTGGCACATTAAATTTGTCACATTGTATGTTTTTCGGTATTTCTAGCAATTCTTTCCGGGTTGGCTAGAATTCTTGTATTGGAGCCCATATCTTCATTGTCGAGCATTTCTTTTGTTTCTATCAGCCATGTTTCATGTATATACATCTATAGCAACAACTACACTAATATAGACTGCGCAGTCACTGCTCTCCGGCATTCTATATAGTTGCAGCATCTCATGTATCTATTGTTTTGATCATTGGAGACTTGTTCTTATGGCTTGAGTGGCATGTCCCTCATGATATTTTGTACATTGTTGCTGATCCATTAATAGAATGATGGCTGAATATTGTTCTCTCTCATGTCATGATCATATTTGCTGTGTTTACAATATTGTGTTCATGTATTGCTGGATCTCCAATTTGGGAATACTATAAGATATTCCTAACATTGTAGATTTTTCCTACTTTGGGATATTACAGTGGTATCAAAGCATAATCTTGGCTCAGCCTGTGCATCCAAGACATTATGCCATTAGGAGGAGAAGCTTCTCACAGAAAAGAGAAGTTGTGTAGAAGAAACAAAAGCATGACTCCATTATTTGGAGGAATGAAGGAAGAGAGGATCTCCCTGATTCTTTTCCAAGCTATGAAGAATATCAAAGAAGATCTCAAGGAGATGAAAGGGGAGGAGTGTAGAAGATTTCTGAGAGGGTTTGAAGCAAGCCCTAGCTATTCACATGATGGGTGTGAGCATTCAACCACACATGCAGATCCACAACGCAGTCTATTGCCCACATTTACTGCAAGAAAGATGGAGGAAGAAGATGCACCAAGGGAGGAGACCTCGAGTGACTATCTTCAGGAGTATGAATCTCAATCATGGAGATTCAAGGAGCACTTGGACTTCCAAGGGTTTTGCAAACTGAAGGAGGCAAGATCCAGCAGTCACAAAAGAAGCAAGAGAGGTAGAATCTTCCTATCTTACTTTGATGGATCAGTAGAGTGCACAGCCAAAGCTTGGGTAGAAGAGCTAGATTCCTATTTCCATCTACACCAAGTTTCAGAGAAGGAGGCCATCAGAGTAGCAACGCTGCACCTCAAAGGTATGGCCCATGATTGGTGGTTTAATGATTCTACTTCATTTTGTCATGAAAATGTAAAAACTTATGTTGGCTTCACTAAAGAATTGGTGATAAGATTTGATAGAAAACATTGTGAACCATCATTTGTTGAAAACAAAAACACAAACACTTTGCATGAGTTGGAGCGACCTATCAAACCAACTCCACTCCATATTTTTAAAGGGGATAAAAACATACATGATATTTTGCCAAGGGCAAGATACTCACTTCTTGAAGAGCCCTCTTCTATTTGTCAAGACATGGAGTTCCCTCCTTCAAGAGATGAACAAGATCAAGGGTCTCTCATTGAGGATGAGGCATTCTCATATATGGAAGAAGAGGAGAAGGATCAACATCAAGGGATGATGAGCATTCACCCTTATCTATTTCGGGAGGTTTCTGCACATAAGGAGGGGACTGCACTGCGCAGTGAAGAGAGGGACAACTCAGTCCACTCATATATATAGTCCACTTCAGATTTCGATGTCTCACTACATGGAGGCATTCCACCTGGAAGGCCATCAGATCTAGAGTTGATGAGAGACATCTTGTCTTTGGGTTCACCACTCTTGGATTTTGGAGAGCTGAAGAGTTTGGATGGAGACTTTGGCATGGGGGATGTCAAAGTAGCAGGCAACAGCATGAGGAAAGCTTCACATGCCAGATCACCAGCGCTGTCTCTGGGGAGGATTGATCCATATTGGAGATCTCAACTCTTGGTAGAGTACTCCAAGAATCTAGGTGCATGTATGATTCTTGATGACCCAGATAGAGATGATGAGTATATGGTGCATGATGTGGTCATCTATTCTTATGATAGAGTCTTCTTGACTGGAGCTTCTAAGCTCAAGGAGAAGCTGCTTCATGCAGCACATGAGGACTTCCTTTCCATGCATTATGATGCATATCTTTCTTTGGCAGAGGAGTTCACTTGGGAGGGCATCCAGCATGACATATTTCAGCATATGGAGAGATGCATAGCCCAGATGGTGAGAGAGAGGAGGTCATAGACACTTCTCTACTCTTTGGACGTGAGGGGAAATTTCCGGTTGAGCCATTTCAGCTCAAGGTCTCAAGTACATGATGGAGGATGTACAATTTCACTTTATGTTTTGTACTTCTTTTCTTTATATGAGCAGCATGTTGTACCAAGAAGGATTGTCCCTTCTTGCATATTATATGATGATGTACTTAGAGCCACTTGTGGCATTGAGATTGGCTATTTATTTGGTGGTTTGTGGGGGAAGCCACATGATTCTTGGTGTGCACCATTGGCACCGAATTGTATATTCATGATTCCATCTTATGAGATGACTGCGGCAGCAAACAAGTGACTGGGAAAGCACTTGTTGTACTTTGTTGTGAGGCATGCATGGGATGCATTGCACTGGTTCCATGTGAGAAACTATGATCCACTTTCCGGTTGTCACATGGCAACTTGTTTTTATTGGTTTTTGCTTCCATGTATTGCTAATAATTTTATGTTCATGGGAAGCTTTGTTTGGAGAGTGGGATATGAGTTGGAGATGCCCATTGGGAGTATGGTTCTCCCTATTTTACATGTTGTATGTTTTAGGAGAAACAATGGGCACACCATGATTGCCACATCACACCTCTTTCCTTCATATAGGAGGAGCCATTGGGAGAACTTGTGTTCTTGGAGGAGGCACTTCATGGTTGACTTATCTTGTGGGGTAGCTTGCGCCATTTTTGAAGGCCATGACATTTCAGCCCAATATCAGCAACCCCCCCATACTTACCATAAATGGAGAGAGAAACTACTTGGATGGGAGAATATAAACTCTCCATTCAGCCCCAACACATTGCATAAACCCGGGGTTGCAGATTTCTTTGATGAGCTACCTAGAATGGCTCATTTCATTTGGATGATAGCATGGGTGAGAGGGTCACTCATTGGGAATGCGATTTCCCATGTGTATCACCACTCCTACCTTGAGGAGGCCATGAGACAGCAAGAAGGTTTCCACTTACACCTTCCACCTTTTCATGATGTAAGCCATTTGGTTATACATCTTTGGGAGGAGGCATTGGAGGGCAGATTTGTTGCAAATTATCTTGAGCAGTGGTGGGGACTATTGATGAGGAGGCCACAAGAGGAGAAGAGGAGGAATTTTGCTCTCCCTATACAGTTGCTTGAGGATAAGCAACATTTTGGAGGGGAGGACTGTAATGTTCCCAAATTTTAGCCTCAAGCTAAAAGGAACATTATAGTTAGCATTATCTCTAGGTAGATGAATAAAATGGGCAGGGAGGCCCATTAACCTCTTTAGAAGGAAGAATAACATTCCTCATGTGAAAAGAGGAAGAATAAGCAGCTGGATTGAGCACCTATGGGTGTGAACAGGATTGGATCATGTGATTCAGTCATTTTTGACCAAGTCCACATGCACTGTCTAGATACATTGTATCTCCTTGATGGACTGCGTAGTTTTAATGGAGGACAACTTGCATGAGCTTGGTGGCACATATGGATGGGACCCAATGTGGGGAGGTTCACTTGCTATATATGGAGAGGAGGGTAGCCATTGTTATGCATGCTTTTGATTATCATTTTTCTTTGGTCTGTTTAGACTTTGCTTCCTCTTGTTGTTTAGCAGGGTTGCAGTGCTGTTTAGCACAAAGGTGTTCCTGGTCGGGAATCCCTACCTCATCCTCAGGGAAGGAGAGGTTCTTTGGGCTACATTTCCTCATTCCGACATTTTGGCCAAGCTACCTCCTTCAGCTACAACGCAGTTTCTGTTTAAAGCTGGGTTGTGTTGAAGAGTGCAGCAAAGGAGGATCTCTTAGAGTCATTTCTGGGCTTGTTTTTCAGTGGAGGGCTTGTATATTCATTGGAGGATCAGTAAGAAGGACTCCCGGGCATTTTTCTACATCTTTGGCATCAGGCCAACCATCTGCTATCCCTCACAGCGCAATCACCATCCTGAACTGCGTTATTTTTGGAGGCATTTGCTGGGAGAGATCATTGAGCTCATCGGGAGGATCTATTTCTGAGTAGAGGGATCAACCTTCTAATCAGAAATACCATTGGAGGAGGACATCAGTATTTTAGATCTGTCATAGGCTCATTGTATATCAGATCCAGTTGCAGTGGCACATTAACCCCAAGGTTATTTGTCACATTGTATGTTTTTTGGTATTTCTAGCAATCCTTTTCGGGTTGGCTAGAAATCTTGTATTGGAGCCCATATCTTCATTGCCGGGCATTTCTTTTGTTTCTATCAGCCATATTTCATGTATATACATCTATAGCAGCAACTACACTAATATAGACTGCGCAGTCACTACTCTCCGGCATTCTATATAGTTGCAGTATCTCATGTATCTATTGTTTTGATTATTGGAGACTTGTTCTTATGGCTTGAGTGGCATGTCCCTCATGATATTTTGTACATTGTTGCTGATCCATTAATAGAATGATGGCTGAATATTGTTCTCTCTCATGTCATGATCATATTTGCTGTGTTTACAATATTGTGTTCATGTATCGCTGGATCTCCAATTTGGGAATACTATAAGATATTCCTAACATTGTAGATTTTCCCTATTTTGGGATATTACATCAAACCACAAGTCTTCTACCAAAGGTGGAGAGACAGGGATGCCAATGGGTAAAACCCACGTTTCCAAAATCAGAAATTTTATTGATTTACAAGAGGCAAAAGACCATGAAGCCTCCTCCAAACCCAAAGAAAGTCTTTTACAATGAAGCTTTAGGCCATATACTTTTCCTTGCTGAAATATTTCTGCAATTGAGGCCAAATAAAGGCTTAAGAAACTTCATATTTTTACAAGAAGAGAAGAGAGGCTAAGCCTCATCAATGCCCACGACCAAGGGAGAGAAAATGTAGCCCAAGTATAACTCGACCTTGCCCAAGAAGGCCTCCTAATGCCCACGACCAGGAGAGGGAATGGTCTCGAAATAAGAGCCCAAGGTTTTGCAAGCAAACTTGTTAATAGTTTCCAATACAAATTCCGCAAGTTGCAACAAGAAACCAGTTAGAAAAAAGGCTGCGAAACAAAACAAGTGTTAGTTAAATAAAATTACAAAAATATGTGTACAATATAAGCTACAAAAGGCTAAGCCAAAGAGTATGAGTAAACTCTTCTCTTTGCCTAGCCATGATTTAGCTCTTTAAAATAGCAATATATTAGCAAATGAAGCACAATACTTGAAAAATAAATATTAAATTGTTTGGATGCAAGATATAAGAGCCTAAAACTCAAAATAAATCCTTGCAAGACAAATCTGAATGACTAGACTTTGGAAATTGACACATGCGAGTTCTCCTTGAATATTTCAAGAGTGGGTTGGTTTTTCCGAGAACTTCCCCTCACGTTTGAAGCTTGATCAACAAAAGATTTTCTACACAACTTCACCAAAACCAATTAGATCCACATGGAATTAAGCAAATGTAATGGAGAGAAAATTCTAGAGATATATTTGACATCAACTAAAACATTTCTCTACCTAGAGTAAGTAAATAACCTTTATGCTAAATGGGATAGCTACACATCAACATAATTTGAAAAACATAATGGAAATAATAACATAATGAAGCAAATAGAAATATAAGCACAAGAACATCAAGAAGTTACCATACACAAGGAGATTAACACCTCACAAGTAACACCAAAGTCTTTTGTATTATTTTGCAAATGAGTGTACAATCCAGCAGCGTATCCTTAAGCTCAATAGCTCGTATTCTTGATTACAAATGAGGGCTCAAGGCTTTATTATATAGAGAGTTGGGAGCAAATCCCAATGTAGAGTCCACATGACAAATGGCTATGGAGCAAATCCCAAGGAAGAGAAAGTCGAGTTCCAAGTGGAGATGAGAGAGACACCAAGACAAATCGAATTCCATATGTGGTACCATGAAATCCTCAAGCAAAATCAAATTCTCTATGTGGCACCATAAGCAATTCGAAGTGTGAACCAAAATAAGGAGATAACTCCAGCCAAACTCCAAACTCAAACCATGTGATGCCAACTCAAATGATGATCCTAATGATGCTCAACGTAGATCCTCAAGGAAATACGTGGTCCCTCCAAGAGCAACTCGAATATCCCAAGTGGAGTGCTAAGTGTAGAAGTGGAGCTAAGGTGAGACAAACTCCCATGAAATCCTCCACCAAATATCCATCAAATATTCCTTTAGTGCATTAACTCCAATAATTTCGATTTTCCACATAAGCAATTGCTACATTAACTCATCATCCTCCACATGTCCCTTGACTCAACTCTTTGACTCAGGATAATTTCCAAGCCATTTTGTCACTTGGAATAATTTATTTCTAGCCTAATTTATTGCCGCTTTTTCCACTAAACTTAGGAAAAGTGGGTTTTGGGGGTCCTAAACACAAATTTGATCCCTCAAAGTGTGTTATAGTAGAAAGTTGAGGGTGAGAGGTGTAAATTTGATTACTCATACCGCATACAACCTCTGTAGACATCACTTATTATATTACAGATACAATTTTTATTGCAATTTCTGCCCTGCAGGGAATTTAAAAAGTTTAAAAATGACTACCTAGACCTAACCAAATGCCACAAATTTTTTTGTGAGATCTAGTATGGTAATATACATTGACCCTAGACACTAGGACTCACCCAAGGCCTCACCATCAAGCCGTACTCCGATTTTGAGGTATATTTGGAGGAAAAAACTCAATTAATTATTAATTCTTGGTAGGGAGATGATAATTAACCAAGTGAAAAAATATCCCAGAGTAATACTCACTTGATGGCAAGGTCCTAAGCTACGTAGGCCTATTACATGACTCAAAACTCATCATACAAGCATCACTTATTACAATTACCCACAGAGTGTGGAATCTAGGTACAACATAAAATGATAAGAAGTAGAGTTTAAAAACTATGGTAATGTGATGATATCTGATGGTACAAGTGTCCTCTGGTACATCCTTGGGCATGGAGTCTTCAGATAATCATCATGTGCCACTCCAGTGGTCAACAGGTGGCTAGGGTTTATTGTAGCTGCCAGCACTATTTTGAGAACTCTACATGTTACAACCTGCTATGTTGGAGGAGCTGTGAACTTGGCTCTGTAGTTGAAGGTATGAGTCATCCATTGTTCCTAGCCGATATCGACTTTAGACTGTTTGAGAATTGCTACAAGTTGCTTCTCTGCGATGTTGTAGGAAGTCAAGTTTGCATTGTGACAAAATATTGAAAAATATGGACATGCCCTATAGACTTGAGCAGTAAGCCCCTGCTTCACTTCTCAGATCTTAAAATCTGTGGGAGAGAAATGCTAGTGTGTGAAAATTTCAAATCTAAAATCCTATTGCAGCAATTGGAAATTATTCTTCTAATTGTTGATTTATTTAACAATTTGTTTGCTACGACAAATTTTGAATAAATCACACTGCAACCTTCACAAATAAAATTGTGGAAAAAAATAGCGTTGGAAATTGAGAAATATGCTAGCACACACACATCAAAATTAACACAGTTATTTTTGGACAAAAACCAAACCTTGGAAAACCGGTGCAACAGCTAAGGGTTTTTATTATTATGCAACAGTGAAATTTTGAGTACAATCTATGGAAGCCCAACTGGCATTTCAAACAACAAGAAAATCTGGCCAAAATTATCTAAGGGAATTTCCCTTCCTCCACTAGCAACCTTGACACAACTTGCCTTAGAAAACTTGTCCTCCTCGACCCTCTGCGCAGGCTTCTACGCAAACTCTTTGACCTCCAGCCCAGAACTGCCTCTTATCAAGTTGTTCTGTTTGTTTTGCTGAGGAAAATGATTCTCTGGCCTTCTGGAAGACTTTCCTGGGCATTAGAAGCTGAATCAATTTTTTCCTCCAGCTAAATCGAGTTTCCCTCTGAAGTTGACTGCGCAGTCCTCTGCGTTGCCTCACTGGGAATAACTCGGACTCTTGCTGATGCCTCTTCGGATCTAGAAAACTTCCTCTGGATCATTGTCTCTGCTTCCTTCTCTGACTTTCCAACAACTGTTGCTGCTCTATGGAAATCAAACTACCAAGGAAATCGAAGTCCACAAGTGTATTCTCCATCTACCCATCGACTTCTTCTTATAATCCTTTGTTGGACCTCCAATGACCAAGATATATATATATATATATATATATATATATATATATATATATATTTTATGTTTTCCCTTTTTTCCTATGTCGTGGTTCAAGAATCCAATGTGCCCGCACACATATGTACCTGCTACGTCCACGAGAAAATCTCGGCAGACCCTCTCGAGGGGATCTAACTGTCAGCCTTACACGCGAGGCCTAACCCCAAGGGCATCAAGGAGAGTTGATCCTGTGACCTCCCAACTGCCAAAGTACTTAACAGTGAGGACTCGACCAATTGAGCTAACTCTTGGGGCAACCAAGATTAAAACTTAATCAAGGGCCCATATTAATTCCCTGTTGATCCGTGTGAGTTTCTAGATGATTCACACCTTAATTCTGATTAATTAACCGCTTTTCCTAAGTTTAGACTTAGGAAATAATTAAAAATAGGATAATAATCTAATTGAGATACTTCTAGATGGAATTTCCTGAAATGATTTTTGGGTTATGGAGAACTCATGTGTTTTAGTTTCTCCATAAAGTTTTGAGACTAGAACACCTTCAATGCTACAAAAAATAACACCCCCTCTTAGCGAGGAAGGTGTTCTAGTGCTGCAAAACTGCTACAACACCCTGTCTTTGTATCACCCTCTGTCACGCTGCTGATGTATGGCTAGCCCACCAACCACTGCGCAATTTTGATGATGCAACTGTGTTGCTGCTGTCACTGCCATACTGCTGCCAGCTCTGCATTTGCATTGCAACTCCCTCTCAACTATTGTTGTTGCAATTGCAACTACTGCAACTGAGAAGCATCCTAAATACCGAATCATTTGTGTTCAATATGATGCATTTGTCTCCTGAATACTAACTGCTACTAGCTACTGCACTGTCCACTGAAGAATTTGCGTTGCTGCTGACTTTGCACTCTGCCACTTTGCACTGCTGCCAACACTGCACTGCGCTCCTCAACACTCGACTGCTACTAGTCTGCAACTGTCACCCTAGAATCTGACTGCATCAACTGACACTGATCCATTTTGCTACTGAATATTGTGGGCCCCCATAGCAATGTAATGATCCATGAGGAGGATAACTCAATGGACCCTGCCCATCCTCTGCAACTCTGGGACTATAGCTCCATATTGCTCCACCTCTCTCTTGGAGGTATGGCTGCAAACATCACGAACTCTTGCTCCAACCTGGAGGACAACTTGTCTATCTCTGCGGACGCTACTGCTTGGTCCTGCTTCTCCCGCTTGTCCTTCTTCTTGAGAGGACACTGAGTATTGTAGTGGCCAAACTCGCCACATTTGAAGCACTTGACCTTCAATAGGTCCTTCTTTTTCTTTTCCCCCTGTCCCTCGCTGGGATCCTTCGATGCTAGGGCCACATTCTCCTCTTCACCCTTCGGTCCCTTACTATTGCTGCTGCTGATGGTACTCTTAATACTTGCTAGTCAACTGAGACACTATTCAGTGCCAATCGTACAAGCTTTGTGGGTTGGGGTGCCTCCCCAACGACAGCTAGTTGATCTCGGACTTCCTGAATCCGAGTGAGAAAGGCATCTATGCTCTCGACTTTCTGCATCCCGATACTCCTTAGCTTTTCCTGGAGAGACATCTTCCGTTGCTCAGAAGAACTCTGAAATAGCTCGAAAAGAGCATCCCACATCTCTTTGGCTATCCCTTTCTCTGTCACATGTGAGACTAGATGGTCTCGAACTCCATCCAAGATCATCCTCCTTGCCTTTGCCATTTCCCTTCTGTACTTCTTTAGCTGATCAGGATCCTGGGGTATTGGCACTATGTTCTCTGCATAGGTCTTTAAACCATGCTCGTTGAGAAGAAAGGACATTCTGGCCTTCCAAATAACATAGTTGGAGGCACGGTCCAATCTCTCTTGATCTTTGAGCCCAACTATGGCCATCTCGAATTTGTCGAAAACTCCCTCTTTCCCTATGCTTGGATGTTGGTTCTGCTACTCGCATTCCCTTCTGGAGTGAGGAAATATGCTCTCGGCTACTGCCAATCTGCAACCGGAAAATTGAACTTCTGAAACTTGAAGTCCCCTGAGAGAAATTTTCCCTCTGTGTGTGTTATTCTCTTCCACCCGACGCTAATTCTGTTGCTGCAAAACCCTCTGTGTCCAACCAAGGAATTTGCTCAACGAAAATCTGAGCTGTTGCTGTCTACTGGAATCACTAATTTGGGCAACTTGAATTTTCTGCTACCTTGCAACTGAAAATCAAACCCTTGCCCAATAATTCGCACTGCCTGGCTAGGCATTGCGCAACACCAAAAAATTTCGGCTTGCTGCTTCCTTTGAAGAGCGAAATTTTCTTCTTCCGCTTCTGAGCTTCTCGGCTAATTAGTCACGCTCTGATACCATGTGAAAATTTCAAATCTGAAATCCTATTGTAGCAACTGGAAATTATTCTTCTAATTGTTAATTTATCTAACAATTTGTTTGCTACGATAAATACTAAATAAATCACACTGCAACCTTCACAAATAAAACTGCAGAAAAAAAATAGCGCTAGAAACTGAGAAATATGCTAGCACACACACATCAAAATGAACACAGTTATTTTTGGACACATGTCCCCAGAAAAACCCAACTTGGGAAAACGGGTGCAGCAACTGAGGGTTTTTATTATTATGCAACAGTGAAATTCCGAGTACAATCTATGGAATCCCAACTGACATTCCAAACAACAAGAAAATCTGGCCAAAATTATCTAATGGAATCTCCCTTTCCCCACAAGCAACCCCTACACAACTTGCCTTAGAAAACATGTCCTCCTGGACCCTCTGTGCAGGCTTCTCCGTATTGCTTGCGCAAGCCCTTTGACGTCTAGCTCGGAACTGCCTCTGATCAAGTCTTTTTCACCGTCTCTGCTGAGGAAAATGATTCTCTGGCCTTCTGGAAGACTTTCTAGGCCTCTGGAAGCTGAATTGATTTTTTCCTCTAGCTAAATCGAGTTGCCCTCTGAAGCTGACTGCTCAGTCCTTTGCACTGCCTCACTGGGAATAACTTAACCTCTTGCTGCTGCCTCTCCAGATCTGGAAAAATTCCTTTGGATCACTGTGCCTGCCCCTCACTGCCTCTGCTTCCTTCTCAGGGTTTTCGGCAACTGCTGCTACACTCTGGAAATTGAACTGCCAAGGAAATCGAAATCCACAAGTGTATTCTCCATCTACCCATCAACTTCTTATTATAATCCTTTGTTGGACCTCCAACAACCAAGATTAAAACTTAATCAAGGGCCTAGATTAATTCCTTCTCGATCCGTGTGAGTTTCTAGACGAGTCACACCTTATCTCAATTAATTATGATTAAATAGCCGCTTTTACTAAGTTTAGATTTAGAAAGTAATTAAAATAAGGCTAATAATCTAATTGAGAAACTTCTTGGTAGAATTTCCAGAAATGATTTCTGAGTTATGGAGAACTCCTGTGTTCTAGCCTCTACACAAAGTTTCGAGACTAGAACACCTCCGTTGCTACAAAAACTAACACAGTGAAGAGTAAATTCGTCAAAAGGACAAAATACATTCATAAACAAGAAAGTTTGACTCCAGAGGCTAATTAGAATCCATTCTATTGCATGAACAAGTCTTAACTGGAAAGTTCACAGGCCCATGACTCGACCCTTTAGCAGTTCAGGTATGGGCCTTAGAGCATTGGGAACTATGGACAGAAAAAACTGCCAGGGGAACTATGGACAAAATTGCATTCAGGCAGTACCCAAGGAAGAATAAAAGTGACCTCTATCAATCATGTATAACATATAGCTTTGTCAGTTTTCGTGACTGTAGCCACAGAAAAAATCATCAAGAACAGCCCAGCATACTTTTTTTGTTTGTTATTTAAATATAACTACAACCTTCTTCTACCTCTCCTTTCATTTTCTTGTTCTTTGTGCTTCCCAAGTTTTGATATTTTAAGTTGATGGAAGAAAAGTATAATATGAGACTAAGGATGTTGCCTCTCCTTTTGTGCAGAATCTCAAGCTCATTACATTTCACTATTCGTAAGTACCCTGTGCTTGGACACCCTATATGTTGGTAAGAGTTGTCTGAACTTGAAAAATTGCTATGAATTTTGATCACTGGTGTGATAAAATTCTTGGTTCTAAATTATTTATTCATTCCTCAAGGGAGTTGCAATTGTATGTTCTTTTCTGAAGTATGCTTCCTTTCTTTACTTATTTCAATATCTATAAGAAAATTTGGAAGGACCTGATCTCCCTTATCACTAAATCTATCACCCATGCAATAAACAACTCATAGTTAGAACCAATGCCCATTAAGAAAACAAATGATTCCAAAAGCTCCTCTCAGTCCTATAATCTACAGTTTGCCTGAAGTTCACAGGCATCCCACTGAGACCGATTCTCTGCACTATAAATTCTCCAATCTAAGCTTTAGCAGGTCTTCTCATTAAACAACTTCAATTGTCAGTGGGTCATACTTCATCTTTTATTTGTAATTCAACTGATTTTGTAAGAAAATAAAGAACATTCACATTTAAGAGGGAACCTGCTGGTGAGCTTTGATGTGGTTTCCCTTTTCACCAGGATACTGTTCAAAGAAGCATTTAAATTTAGGAGTAAGAAAGTCCCTACTATATTGCCAATCCTGTTAGGATTTGTCTTTAGTACATAATTTTAAACATCAGAGGAAAGGTACAATGTATTCATCTCTGTCCCCGGCTGTTGCTACCTTTTTATAGAAGATTTCAAAAAAAGGCCATCAGCACTTCTCTTGTTAAGATTGAGTATTGGTTCCATTATGTTGACGACACCTTTGTCAGATGCGTTGAAATTCGAATGCAAGGTTGAATTTCTTATCATGGTAATTGCTTGTGATATGTATATACTTTTCATTTAGTTCCTACTTCATTCATTAGATCATCAAACAATTACACAAACACAATACAAAAAGACCGGAGACACCAGAGATTAGACCAGAGGCCAGGGCAAAACCCACAAGGGGAAACCCGTCAATCCTTTCCTTATAGCTTCTTCATCAACAAGAGAAATATAAGTCAAATTTAACTAGTGATCCAATTGCCAAGTCAGCCCTCCAAACTCTGCTATGTTTAGTCCATGAGATAGTCCTTCAATCAGCCATAAATATGTCTTCAAAAGCCTTTGAAACTTGCATCATTTTTTATCTCTGAAACACCCGTCAATACAGAGAACTCACACCACTGAGAGAGATATATATCACTAGAACTCACATCACTGAGAGAGATACAAGGAACTCGCATCATAGAGGTTACATGTCACAGGAACTCACATCACTGTTACAGGAACTTGTGTTACGGAGGTTACATGTCACAGGAACTCACATCACAGAGGTATGTCACCACAGAAACTTGCATAATTTTGGTCTGCATATAGCTCTCATAATAAACAGAGATAATGTTCTGCTGGTAACTCGTATCATCACAGATATAGTATTACTACTTTAGCTTGCATACTTCAGGAATCATGATCTGCTTGTAGCTCATCCTTATTACAGAAAACATAGTGTCTTATCAAGCTCGTGTACCATAGAAAGGTATACCTCTGATTTCCGAAAACCTTCTACCGCAGAAGTGCACCATATGAAGAGACACGTCCTATGGGCTGGCCAACTTGTCCATCTGGAGGGCTGACTTGGCAACTTGGACAAACAAATAACACTTTACAAAATTCAAATTTTCTTCTTTTTATAGGGTCACGAAGAACATGCCCTTTGACTTTTTCTTTTGACCAAAAATAAAACATGAAGAACATGCTTGATAATAAAATATAATAATAATAACTTTTTTTTTACATGAAATTCATATTAATACAAGACCGAACCTAGTTACAATTTCAACAATATGGTCGTATGGTACTGGGTATGAGAAATGCGAAACATGTTAGTATGTGAAACATAAATTCTCAGGTTTTTTCTAAAATATATGCAAAAATATATATTTTTGAATTGCAAATCATTTTAATTTCTACAAGCAGATACAAAAAGAAACAGCATATCATATTTATTTGCAAAGTTATAACAAAATCCTGGCCATACTCATTCATATTGATAATGGAAAGTTTACATGTACATTGTGTTAACCCTCATATGATATGAGTAGTAAAGGTATATTTGCAGGGGGTAACACACCTTATTTTCTTGAGAGTGGTTGAGCATAGTGGCCCTCCTTGGGGTGCTCTTGGTGGTTGCTTCATTGGTGGTCTCATGCTTTTTGGTTGATAGTTTTTGATGGTCTTGACTCTTGACTACCCTCTTTGGTGGATTTCCTTGATGATGTTTGGTGGTATGATTCCTTGGTATTACATGTAGAAATTTCTGAATCTTAATTCTTATGCAGAAATTATTTTTGTTAATCCGGTTAAGCTTCAACTACTTATACAATTTTCAACTGAATAAATTCAAGTTAGCATCAAAGCAAAACACATAACAAATCTCTACTAATTCAGCTCTAGATTAAACACATGCACACATAGACAAAGTGACAGTTTTTTCTGGACAAACTGTCCCTGGAAAAACCCAATGTGGGAAAACTGATCTCTGGCTGCTGGAGGGCTCTATTATTAAGAATATTTCTGAATTCACAACTCTGGGTTCCAGATCTGGAAAACCCTACAGAGAAAACTCTAGATCTGCAGCACGGCACCTGGCTGATCTAAGACCAAAAATACTGACTGATCCACACCCTCAAATGGGATTTACAGAACTCAGCCAGATCTAGGCCTAGAAACCCCAGATTTGCCCCTGAAAGACACTGCGTCAGCCTCTGAAGGCCTCCAAATGCTCAGCGTTGTCACTTGAAGGGACTGCGTTACCCCAGACTGGGTGACGCAGTCACTACGCTGCCCCTAAGGGTCTCTGCGTAACCCCTAAAGGGTTTCCTGAAAATCACGCTATCCTTGCTGCTGTCGTTGTTGCTGTTGCTGCCGTCTGCTGCTGTTGCTGCCTTCCTCTGCGCTGTCTTTCCTGATCTCTTCTCTGCTTCTTGTGTATTCTAGACCTCGAGATCAGATCATCCCCTTGGTTTAAATTCCCCTCTCTGCAACTGAAACACTTGAGAATTCTTAGCAACCCTGCCTTAGAATCTCAGCTTAGCTTCAATGCTCTGCCTCTGTGTATGTTACAAATGACCCCAAGCCTTTCTTTTATACTTTTCTCGTCGACAAATCAACGACCAAGATTAAATCTTTAATCAATGGCTAATATTGAAAGAAAGCCGTCTGTGCG